>LGAG01000003.1:1746417-1789744 GCA_001278395.1 Lerema accius
TAGAAAAAGTATGATTAACTTCACAGGGAAAAGTACTTTGCCTTGTCAAAACTGTAGGATTGACATTTTAATAAGCAAGCAAATTGTTTACCTAATACGCACCAAGCATAGAGTCGGTATCTTTAGCTTTACAATTGCAATAGGTATATTAAAGTGCATTATGTTTTAAATAAACCATGAAAATTAAATACGAATGGATATCAGATTAGGCGTTTTCTGGCATGCATCCAGTGTACCAGAAGCTTTACAAGAGTTTCAAAGGACCCTATCAAAATCTACTGTGAATCCAATACCGAATTACATTTTTTAGATGACAGCTCATCTTAACAATCAACTTGTAGCTCAAAATTTTTTGTGTTGCAAATTCAGAAAGTTTATAACAAGATCATGAAGCTTGATGTTTTTTACAAACTATCTTTAAAGGGTAGTCAGATTCTTCTGTTCCTTAACAAGTTCTTTTCTATTGAATTTGAAGGAATGTGTTCAGAATTATGGGAAATAATTCTATCACCTTCTGAAAAGCAAGTACCGATCCTTAACCTCGTATTTTAAACGTTTTATGAGCGTAGGTACAGTACCTACCCACGCCCACAGTCACTAATGCGAGAACAAACTTAAACAATAAAAACTGCAAACAAAAGTTCATTCTTTTAAATTAAACATCTCCCTACAAGGTTATGTTTTATTACACCAAAGTGATTAGTGGAAAATTTCGCCTCTCCACAACTAGGTGACGCTTGAGTTGAATTTAAATACGACTACAGTTGCAGTTCGTTTACAATTCCACACATTCGGTTATTTTTGTTTTACATGCGATGCGCCTAGTCCCACCGCATGGGTTAAAGGACTTTTTAGACTCACTGAATTCTCTTTCGTTTTAATTTGTTGAGGATTTTTTAAAAGTTGACGATTCTTTTTTTTGGATCCAGTGTTTATGTAACCAGTATTTCTGGCTCAAATGCTTTGGAATACATACTCGCAATTAATTAACCCCTTTTACGAATTTTTGTTATTAATGTCAAATGATAGCAATTACAGTTTATTAAGACATTTTTAACTAATAAAGAATTAATAATGAAAGTAAGATGGTAGGTAGATATTTTTTGGTAGTACTATTGTATGTTTGTATTCATAGGTAGGATATAGGTAAGTAAAAAAGATAAATAAATTCTTATAAATCAAAGGTTAATTTTCATATTACAATTAATTTTAATGTCTATTTTGAATAATAAATATTCAAGCTATTGCATTTATTAACATTATAGTTAAGAAGGTACTTACCAAACTAGTTTAGAAATAAGTTATCTACAAGGTTTTACCACATAATTAATCGTAGTTGCCACAGATTTTCTAGCAATTCAATCGAATTAGGTACATTTACACTAGACGACGGGGCAGACTTTGTTCTGCAACATATTTTATCTATTATAGTTTTGTTGGGGCCGTATTTTTCAGTATTAGGTACTGCCAACTTTCGACCTAGTCAAATCTTATGACATTAGACAATTTTTGCTATGACAGCGTTTTAAAATTTCTAATAGTTGAGCTAGTCTTTTAGCTAGTCTCTTCAAGTAACTCAACACCACCGTCCGAGTCTAGCTGTAGTCCCAAACCAAATGAGCCATAAACGTCACAACTTTTTTAATTGAAATCTATCTAGTCCTTTGGAAGCAGTTCAGTGACAAACACACTTACGATATAGTTTTATATGTATATTAAGATTCTTTTATGATGTGTACCTTTCTAGAGATACTTATTACTATTTCCTAACATATTTCTACCCGAATATTAATAGATAGTATATACAATGTAAATAAACCAACTAAATATTGCAGAATCAGCATTAGTCCGGCGCGGACCGTAATGAAAACATGTTGTTTTTAAAGCAGCTTATTAAACAAGACATGAATAACGATCGTACGCATTACACACACAATAATAAATGTTCGAAAATAATACGAAACGGAACATTAATGAAAGCACGTAAAATCCATTTGGTATTCTCATTTCAATTTTATTTAATTAAGGCTGTGCGGGGAGTTTGGTGTCGCGTTATGTTGCCAACCTATTGTTTATTAAGAAATAAACTGGCGTTTATAAATAATAATGTAAACTAGGGAATAATTCTATATCAATAAATAGACTATATAATGTAATCGATGGCCTTTTCTAACAAATGTTAATGTCATCGTCAACTATCTGTCAGTGGGGACCTTCTTCTGACGTATGAGTGTCTTCCTAACACATTCCCTATCTAACCTTTAACTTTACAAAAAACCTTCAAACACTGCGATCAAATCGAATCATTCTCCTAAATAAAAAAGGATTTAAATCTTAAATTGTAAGCTAAAATTTTAACCTACAGATTATGTTTTATCGCAAGCTTACGTCACTATCCAGTCGTTTTAGCGAAACAAACCACGGCCCATCGCGTGTTCGTTGTATCTACGAGTATGACAGCCCGTTTGCAGACAATACAGTGACGTCACCCAGGCGCCAGAATAGAACCCAGCAAATTAATTAACAGTCACTCAGTGCACTACGAAGCACGTGACTGATCGCCTATCAATATCAATCGGCTGCACAGATCTAAACGTACTCCCTACCGCAGTCTACGTTTACGATCTTTTTACGACCAATTCTGTCGTGAAAATTCGCACGTGGTTAAATGTGCATTTCCAACCTGATTGGCAACTGCTAAGAGGTCACTGTGCCTTTTAATACCAGTATTTACCTACGTGCTTGCCATCACGTATTTAAGTTCTTTGCGAAACAGTGTACTTAATCCGATATTCAAATTGTCTTTGACAGGTTTATTATTTACTAATCGGTATGTGCCGATGGTAGGTACTGGAAATATGACTTATAGCATATTAATAATCATCTGTACTTACTACATTTTTTTCATCAGAAAGTTTTTAGTGAGTGTGTATGTACCTACCTAATGTTTTTTGCAAACGTCACAGCAACTCAGAAATAATAATTGAGAGATGATGAATCTTTCTATCCTTCTTTATATTACTTCCACTATAGAAAAAGTGTTCTTATAACTTTTGGACTTTTGGATATTGGAATTCTTCATAAAATAGACGGCAAATAATAACTTTACGAATAAAATTTGTTAACATAACTCATCGTGGATTGTGCAAATTATAGTCGCTTATCTAATAGTGAGCATGACCACGGCGTAAAGGTCTTCTGTGCTTTTGAGTTCAACGTATGTGCTTGTGAAAACACCCATGTCCAAAACAGGCGCAGGTTACGCGTGGGTATTTGCGAAATCCTGGTGCGGCAGACTACGTGCCGGACATCACGTAGATACACTTGATGTGACAATTAGTATGCCTTGACAACTTTTTAGATTTTTGCACAACTTCCAACAACCTACATAGTGACAAGTCTTCACACTGATCGTAAGTTATCTTTATATGTAAAGTTTCATTCCGATGCGTGTGAGCTGTTAGAAGTAATGACCTACGTGAGGGCCCGGCAAACGCGAAGCGCTCGCATGCTTCGGAAGATATAGCATGGCTAGCCTCATATCAGCAGTTCTTAATTTAAAATTGTAGTTCCTTTTATTTCATAGTAAGAACTGTAATTGTTTCATCTGTAGATTGGTATGTTCTCCGTATAACAACCTCAAAGTTATCACTTATGACAAATCGAACGGTCCTAAATTCGATGGGGTTTCGACTTTTTCAATAGCTGCATAGGTAATCGTTTTGGTTTCTTCATGATGCCCTGAATTTTCTGTAAAACGAGTGTAGGTTTGGGGTCAGGTTTCTTAGAGGTCTGGTAAGCCAATTACCAAGCTGATCTAATTGGGTTACTCAGAAAAGACTGTTTGATCAATATTATTTTATGTCTAATTAAATGTGAAAATTTGATGACGATCAAATATCTATGATGTAATGTGAAAATATGATGTAACGTGTAGAGAGTTGTGCTTAAAGTCCTTAAGTCATATTTTTAAGTAGGCTCAGTTATCACAATTTCTGTACAATTATAAGTTCTTTGCCAGTCATTAATTGAGCTCTAAGAACCGATAGCTTTAGCAATTCCACCTACAACGGAGCAACTTAGGCGCAATTCCTAAGAAGGAGATGACGCATCATCAACTTGGTATTCAGTGAGATGCTCGCAACAAAAAAGTAGTTGTTATTCCACATCCATCCGATGGAAGAACGATGATTGACAGGACATTAGGAAGGTATAGTTTATACAATTGCTCATGCCGACCGCCTTGACATGTCATGTTGATACTTTCGTTACAAGAATAGCAATGAAGCAAGATATATTCTTTTATGTTCCTAAATAATTAGGTAAAATGCGTGTCAATTACCTTATTGAGAAAGTAAAGAAGTATGTAAACATTTAGTTGTAGGTAGGCTATAGGCTGAATAAAGTAAAATGAGAAATCGTGTCATTGTAAAATTTTGGTTTAAAATAATAGTTGAGTTGCTAGACAAATTGTTATTTTTGCGGTTGTATTTATTTTAAAAGTGGCAATAGTCGCTCGAATAATTAAAAGTGTTCCTATTAGCTACAACAATTGCAAGCCGAATTCAATAACAGAATTAACCTGAGATGCAAATTTGACCATAAAATACGCGTTAACAAAATGTCATGAATTTTTTAACATCACCTCAAGTTAGCGGGTGGTAAAACTTGATACAATATCTGTGAATAATCAGGCGCTATGGCACCTCAAAAATGGTAAATGATGAAAAGATTTACCTTATGTACGAATCGTTGGAGCTTTTAACTCACTGAAAATAAGGTTTAAAGTAGTGTAACACTATGTTGATGGTTGTAAAATGTATAATTGTCGTTTCTATAATGGAGCGAACAGTAATTTATTGTCGCCTTTACGAGGTAATTGCGTAAATCATGCATTTATGACAGTTGGTCACAAGCGGCTTTGTCTACAAGCATAGCCCGTGGTCGCTCTTGTCATTGTATTGCAAACATTAAACAAGTGTTTTTTTAAATTATTGTTGTTATAGAGTTTTGAGGTAGAATAATTATTTTTGTTTACCTGAATGTTTTGCTTGTCGCCACGTAGATCAAAAGGTTTAACATTTTTTCGGTTTTTGTAAGGTCTGGAATATTTTTTGTTTTTTTTTTATTGAAATTTCCGGAATAGAAATACTTTGTATGTAAAGTATATAAGCGTACTTACTAACGGACGTATAAATCAGTTATGCTTTATGTTGTTCAAGTTCTTTAACATCCTTACGTTTCCATGCTAAAATAATAATAAATCATTTTAAAATTGCATACTTCTAGAATTTAAGTCCACAGAATATGAAACGGATGTCCACTTTCAAACTTTTCGACTAACTAGTTTTTAAAATACCAAGGTGTACCACAAACTAGTTTTAACACTTTAAAACGATAGGTATCTACAAAATCATCAGACCCTGAATTCATTGACATGGTATGATACTACTTACGAATATCAAATAAAGTTACAATTCTTATATCTTGTACCTACACGTCTAGGATTCGAGATACAAGCAACAAGCAAACAGGTGTATAAAAGAGTATCGCTTGCAGACCTAGAAGGGAAACTAATGGCTTGTCTTCGCCAGGCGTTAATCAGGTTGTTTAACGGTGTTCGTGTGGATTGCGAGCGATCAAAGTTTATGGCTTTCAATAATCTATTAGCAAATAAACTATAAAAGCGAGTAGTGAAGTTAAAGACTTAATTAGCGGGCGCGACGGGGCACCGCGCACGCGCTGCGCGTTTATCTTATCTGTTGAGTGCGCACGATTCGCGGCGCATGGCTGAAGGATGTAAATAAATAGTGCAGAAGGCTCGTTACATTCAATTGCGGCGATCTTAGTCGATGATTCCGTGGTCGATGCTGTATTACGATTATTTTGGTATTCAATTACACAACCCTTATCTTTTGACTGCGTATCTTTTCGCTCTCTCTTGAAATGACTAATTAATTAATTGGTACATTGTACGTGTGTTGAGAAAATTTGCTTTTTGTATATCAAAGTAAGATAGAAAAACAAACATTACCCAAATGACATCAAGTGACATTGTGGTCAGATATTTGGCTTACATAGCTACCAACCACCCTCCTAAAAATTACTCAGTATATTGAGGAGCCAGTATACCACCCGGAATCTCCCACATTTATGGTACAAATGCTTAGCGATTTTTTTGATGTCATTGATATTTGTGCACGTCGGTGATCATTTACCAACATCGCATCCTCCTGCTTGTTTTCTATATTTTTTTAACATGCTAGATAAAAAATATTCAAATATGTAATTAAAAGTTTACTGCTTACAGTTTGCATAAATGACGAATAATTACTAGCGTAGCTGTAGGCATTGTACTGTGAATTACCTTCGTAGTTCTGTACATGCTATACTCACGTGTCTATGCACCGACTGCGCGGGAGTTGTCCTCCTCGATACCTCGATATTGTGGACAGAGGAATTTATGTCCGCAGCATACATGCAGCGTATGGTCTTAGATGAAACTTTGTAGAGCACTTTGTTCTTTTCATTGAATTACATAATTTTCATTTTTACCCGACTGTGTAAAAAAGGTAATGTTTTTTGACCGTTTACATGTTTCATTCACATACGAAATAATATTATAGACTTCGGAACAAAATGAGTGTAGTAGAAAAAAACATAACTTACTTATCGAATGATAACGTTTCCCGGTACATTGCTCGACTGGCCGTGCTCTGTGACATACGTCAAATTGTAAAAAAAAGGAAAAAGTTACTTAATTTTTTTTTTGTTCTGTACATTTTTTTTAATACCGCTGAGATTTTTCGGGTTTTTTATCTTTCTAATTAATGATTACTATATCCTTTTATCCTTAATTTAACGAAGGTGTTTTTCACTACGCTTATGAATATCAAAAAGGTAGGTATGTTTTTTTATTATAGACTATTGAAAATATGCACTACTACTATCTACTAATAAGGACAAAATTATTATCTTCAGTTAAGGCTTTACTAGTCCATTGCAATACAATTTTCCGGTCTAATTGTATACATTATACAGATTAGTAAATAACTTAAATAAACAGACAGAAGACATTATTGAATATAGATGGACTGTCAACGCAGCAATTATTTAATACAGTAAATTATCCGCACTTGAGTAAAGACTTGAAAATTATACGTTGAATTTGTATTGCAAAACCAGTTCTTCGGTTACAAAAAGTAGTTCGTGTGAATAGCCCTAACAAGTTTTTCGTACTAGCGTTTCCTAGTAAGTACCTTTTATAATTTATTAATGATGTAACAGAAACGCTGCGACTTTTTGTCGACAGTCACCTTCTAAAAATTCCATTCATGTCTTACGTTATACCTAATGAAGTACAGTTGTGAGCAAGTAAACCTCCTACTATTACTTTGTGATGTGTTTTAAATTGATTTAATTAAATTAATTTATTGGTAAATATTGCAGGTTATTTATTTTAATTTCAACACAAAAATGCTATATAAAAAAATCTCTAACAAAATCTGCCCATTCGTAAACTACTTTTCTAAGTTGCAAAAATTGCATTAACTTAATAAAAACTGTTATTTTACAATTGTTGGATAAAACAAAGAATTCGGGTAAAAGGAATACCTGGTTCGCCGATACCGCGTCGAGATGTTGGGTACGCGCACGCACTCCGATTCTTCGATATCCACCATATGATGATTTGCTGAAATGTTTGTATCACTCGCACTGCACGATGACACTGGGTTTTGATATTTTGGCTTAATTTCGCTGAACTTTGAGTTATTTCGAAGGGAACAAATGTAGCTCGACCTGACTACTCGGCGGTTGACAGCAGAACTGCGAAACGCGTTATATTTTCTTCTACCCTCAGGTATTAGGATATTGGATAGGAACATAGGTGGGGATATGATGCGTTCAGAAATCAGTAAAAGAATATCTATCAACAATATTACAACAGACAAACTGATCAAACATTTTCTCTTCCAACACAACTTTCTCTTGCAAAACACTTATCTTTTTGCCTCGGGGTCTAAAAAATTAATTCAAAATAGTCTAGTCGAGCGTTTGTATATCCCTAGCATGAAAGACTTGTTCAGTACCATAAGCGCTAAAGGAAACTGGATTGCTTGGGTGGTAGGTTTGCTTCCACTAATTAAGATAACTCAATATGTCCGGAGGCTGCGAAATATGGATGCGCACACGCAAGACAGATAGCTTTATATGCGCGGAGATTTCACGCAATAGCAAATTATTGTATGACACACGCTCGAATTTATAAGCTCGGCTGGAGTTAGGGCCTTTTCTCACGCTGCGATTCCGATACGATGTCACGCGATCTTGATAAATATTCAACGATACACCACTAAATTGTTTTGTACTTTGTTGTGTAAATATTTATTTATAACTACAACGTGTTTAATAGAGGTAAAATTAATAATCGCAGCTATCAAGTTTGTCTTTGAGTTTTGCACAATTATTAATTTATTAGGGTTATAATCGCGTCTCTGTCAGTATTGTTAAAAGGTAGAGGTGTCTTCCTATTAACAACAAATATATAACCCTATTTCTTCGGCAGTAGGCAATCGAAAACAACTGCTGAACTTTTGCTTGTTACCTAATAAATCTGCATAAACTTTTAAGATAAAATATAAGACACAAAACAGTAGCCAAACAAGTGACCTTTATGTTACTCAAACGATTTAGAGATTGTCTTGACGATGCGATCTTGAAGTAGGTAATTCGTGTAGGTCGTACCTACTTGTGTTTTACACTATCTATGTACAATCACGACCACATGCAATACGCCTTCATGCAGTAGGTAGTGTGTTGAAATAATAATATATGCAAAGAGAATTGTTATTTTCAACTCGCTTTTACATGGTTAGACACAATATTTTTCACAGTTGTGGGTTCACCGCAATATCAAATATATTAATGATAGGTACTTATAGTTACCTATCTTTACCAAACCAACTAGGCAACTTGGTCATCATATAGTAAGTAGGTAAATCTGTATCTATTAATCAAATTGTTACTACAGAAATGTCTCGGAGAGAAAACGAACCTAAGACCAGGAATATTGTTACCAAACAAACTAGGCAACCTGACCATCAAATAAATTATTTAAGTTAATATTCTGTTTTTTATATTAATTGATATTTTTACTCATCAAATTAGTTTAATCGATTCTTAAATTACCAACTAAGCAAACCATTCACCGTTCACACGGCCGAATAAACAGCAGGTTTATCTTAAACGAATACCAGAAAACTTGCCGGTGTAACATGAAAATACCTAATTAAACTAGTACCAAAATCCGATATCAGCACATCGTGGCGTCACGAAACTCTCGGCTACCTAATAAAGTAAGCAGTCTCACGTTCCTAATTAGACCGTTAATTATAAACCGCTCATGGTACCCTTAATTTCTACATAAAAGACTATCTCCTCCGTTCATTTTTGACCGGATTTTGTTACTTACTTAAGTAATTTTCTTGAGGTATGTTGACCGGTGTTTTTTAAAATTGCTTATTTTAGTACTTAGGTACCTACTATGTTTCGCCCGCGAAATAGTTTTGCGTATCAAAGTTTCGTAAAATTTTTAGAAACACAATTTATGCCAAAATTAAAAGTGGGTATGCTTAGGAAAATATGAATTTGTATTGAAAAGCGGTTGTAATTTTCGTTAGTATTCATTTTTCGAACTCTACAACAAATGCCTTATAACATCATAATCAACATGGTTAATTCATTTCATATATTATTATTTCCACAAGACTGTTTTCTGGCAAAGTGCAAAACCTCAAACAGCACATAGGTACCTACTTAGTACATATAGACTAACGTACCGTTAATACCCAAAAGTAGCAGTGAACGGTCGAGCAAATAGCTAAATAATAGGCGTCCCTCACCAGGTGGACTTGAGTCATTACTCTTGCGGTAATCCGCCGAATACAGCCAGATTTACGAGGGCCCTAGACGGACGCTAAATTTACGTGTTTTATAAAAAATGGGGCTTAGTTTCTTACCCATAAATAATGTTAGGTATTCCCGCGATGGGCGACGCACGTGATGTTATATGTTTCTGATTTCCATGAAGTGTTAGTGTCTTTTCTATAGAAATTTCTTAAGTTTTGTGTTGTAGGTGCATGTCATATTTGTAGTTTAAGTATTTCATTTATTGTATGTACGGTTGTTAGTTTAGTAGAGGAACCGATAAACAGAAACATGAAGTAAGTAAAATGAAGTAAATTATTTTGTAATGAATTTTGCTTTCCGCACTTTTCCTTCATGTAAACTTAACTAAGCCAAATCTGAAGTTTGTACGTGCATTTATTTCAAATATTATTAAAGGTTGAACTAAATAATCAATATACCTTTAGACGTGCTTGCTTAAATCAGACAAACAACTCATAGTGTTTGGGCTGTGTGTATGTGTCTCTGTGTGTGAGCTTGAGATCCAGTAGGTATTTTCTTTTTTTCTTTTCTCTTTTCAGCTGATAGCGCACTGGTGATGATTACTATTACTGAAGTCTATGGGCAACGAAGAACACTTAAATTCTCGTTATATTCTCGTACTTATATTTCCAAGACCTATTCGAAACCATCTTGTATTTCAGTTTGATAAATGTCGAGACCATTGGCACCTAAATAAATCATTATGTTCAATTTCAGTCGTTGGAAAAACTAATAAATCTTGATTGACTTTAATGGGACACTCAGTCTATTTAGTTAATGATTCTATTTTTAAATCAGCTCTTTTCAGCCTATGCTACTTTTAGCTAATGTATATTTAGTAATTCTTAAAGCTGAAGAAACTGTATTCTTGTGAAACTTAGATACCTATATGCATACCTGTGCAATTATTTGTCAGACCCACTAAAATGTCCATACATTTACAATTATGTATGTGTGTAAGTAGGAATTAGGTACTTATTTGGTAGTTCAATCGGGATACACCTGATATAAATAACTTTTAAAATTACAGTTTATAACACAGGTACCTAATGCTATAAATAGTTACAAATTCAGATAAATTCTAAAACCAAGGATATAAACTCGGTACACAGACAGAATACCTACCTAACAATAAATAAAACCTACAAATCTCTTTTTGCCGCATAAAATATCCATGAGTGTAATTCAAAATTCCTTGAATAAATAAGGTCGAATCTCGCGCTAGCGGGGAATCGAACCCCATCCCGCGGCCTCGCATGCTTACTTCCGCGCTTCCTGTTTGGCACGCCATGTCGACTGCTCCTCTGTACCTGCCAAGGCAACTATGTTATACAACGCTACTCTATTTTTATTTTAATACTGCGATGTATATCAATTTTTCCACAAAATAGAAGCTTTGAGTATTGTCGTGTATTGAAACAGCATAGTTAAATATCTTCGGAGTTGTCGTGAGAAAATCTACTTAAATTAACTACCTACCTAGCTAGGTAGGTAGGTAGGTACTACAAGACATTTTATAAGCTGATATAATACACTTTAAGGTTACTTTGTCCTACTGACTTTTCAGTGATAATAAGTAGATATGACAAGAAAAAGACCTATAGGTCTAAAATGTTACGTCTAGATGGTAGAAATTGACTTGGTCTTTCATTAGAAGGCAAACATTTAAAGCGAAGTAGGTATAGCACTGTATCAATAATGATGCAACTTTCTTTACACCTACTTTCTAATACAGTCTATCATTACCATGTCACGCGATCACTAACCAATCAGAACAAACTCATCATTAATTGGTTAGATTCCATTGGTGTTTCTACTTTACAGGTGATTGCTCTTCCCCACCCGCTGCGCAATGTATGCAACAATGTGTTTTAACTCGGGGCGGTAAAAAATAAAAAAAATGCATTTACAGTAACAGAATTTTTATTTAATGCAGATCCATCTCGCACTATAGCTGATATTGTACAAAAATTATAATATCGCTTTCCTTCCGATACATAATGATAGGTAATATATACTCGTATAATATTACAAAACTTTTCACACAATTATTACAATCATAAAACACAAACATTTAAACCATTTTAACTAGTTTCCCTCGACTTTTAAGTATTTCTCTTCGATTACCACTAATTAATATTATCAATTATGATACAATTACAATAAATTGGGCCTACCTAGTATTTACGTATGACAAATGCTTTGTTAAGGACAAAATTACGTATATCGTTCATGAGCACTTCTCCAAATAAATAAGTAAATAAACAATTTGTTTGCAGATTGATAAAATAAATTTGTAAAAATAGTGAGTTTAAAACAAGTGTAATAATTTTGTTAGCGTTTTTTGTAAACATTATTTAATGCTAAGCTTTATAAATAAGACGTTTATCATATTTACAATATTTTGACAAATTAAACATTACAAGAAAACTTAGACGTAGATTCTTTCTTGCGTCGTGTATCGAATCAAAGAAACTTCATATATTTCAGATGTCTCAGACAAAAGGAACATTGTGAGGTAAATAGTACCTTAAATAAAATATTTAAATAGAAAATGAATTTGGCACTTTAATTCGTTGATAACTAAAAAGAAATCGAAAGAATCTCGACCAAAGTTTACTCGACTATTCTAAGGAGACAAATTACGTAAATGTTTATAGGAATCCAAAAATATTACCACTACTGTATCTTAAAATAAATTATATTATTACTTATATTAATTAGCTATTCGTATACTGGGCACAACTAGTATTGATTCTTGTCATTTCCAAGTGACTATAGGTAAGCTATTTCACTAACAATAAGTTAAGCTATCGACTAATAAATGGAATATTTTTCATTCTAAAGCCTTTGCATTACGTATGTAGGTTTCATGGCGTGACGTCACGTGGGTATTAAACTAAACACCTTGTATATCAATTGTACATAATAAGTAAAAATTATAATAAGCATCACAAAATTACGTATTTACTGATGACTCTTAATAAGTGCCAGTGAAAACCTCTTTTTTCACTTTTCTACATTATGTAGGTACTCAAGCGATATTTAACAGTTATAAAGTGATTGCATTTAAATAAAATTATGGTTTTACAAAATATCCTTAGAAAAATTAACCACCTTGCACCACACAAATTTTTCACGGCATAAAAATTGCTGGCACATTTAACGCTCTTCCCGCGTTAATGAGTAAGTATTTACTCAAGTTTCGTTACTCGAGGTTAATTAATTAACAAGTAATAAAATTAAAATTAATTTAACACGTAGTCACGCCAAGAGAAAACTATTTATAATCTTGCCACTTAGGCTACTATTACGTATTTTGTTTTTAAACGTATACGCGCATTGTACATCAGATTTCGAATACAAATTCATACTAGAAGTACTATTTACATAAAGATATATCGTTTAATACGAACTATGTAGGGTTACACTACCTTACGTCATGAGTATCTTTCATGTTCACATAAGCTTACATAAAAACCTAGCCTTATAGGCCAATGGATACAAATATTAATACCCCACTACGATTTATTTTGAAATTTCCTTACTTTAAATTACTCATTGAATTGTACTTTCAAGTCGTATAAAGATTGACTGTAATCGTGTAGAATAAAATTGTAATACTTTAGTTAAATTACGCTTGCGAGGTTCACGCTTCAAATGTCACAAAAATATTACAGAGAAGCGACAAACGCGAGTTAGTGAGTTAGTAAATTCGTCATAAGCCAATGGGTTGAAACGCTCGACGCTCGGATCATCATTTATGCGACCCAGAGCTGAGTGACAATAAGTTCAGAGATTTACTCGAATCGATCTAGCCTCGCGTTTTGTCAGATAAACTGCGATTCCGAGTGAGCGATAGTGGGGCACAATTCGCACGATAAATAAAAACACAATTCCATTTGAAGCTGCAGGCTGCGGCGCGGCGACCGTGTGCCGTGTACCTCAGCAGGCGTTCAAGATTTATACAGGGAGATGCGGAACAATATATCACGGGGCAGAACAACGCGGGAACTCGACCTATTCCTAGTGTGGAACAGCCACCGTACCGATGGAACCGATACCAGATCAGCCGACTCGATAGCGCCACTCCCTACTCCCTAGATCGCTACCCACACGTACCCACCCCGTACCGAGTACGTGTCTCGTACCATCCACGTACCTACTTCTACCGTCTACGTTCACCACACATTTTTCTTCACACATGACGCAACCTATTGACAGGAGCTAATTAATATTAATCGAAGCGTCTATTTAATATCATTTCCAGATTAACATAACGTATGCATACATAACTCAAGCTAAGCGATAAATAAGCGGACTCCGAAACGTGTATTTTTCATACGAGCTTCATATAATTTATAGTCGACGATGATATCGCGACTGGTTCTTTTATTTGTGAAATAGTGATACGCGGAGTGTGCTCGGTAAGCGTTACTAACGGGAAATTTTGACAATAAATCTTCGGCAGTCGATTGCCTAAGCGTTCGTGTGGGCTGGCACAAAAATTTATTCGACAGTCGACTTTGATATCTTGATCTCGCGACGTCAAAGCGTGTCGGGCGAGTGGAGTAAATCAAGCGGCAATTCGACAATCCAAACAAAACACATTTTATATTGCTAACAAAATGTGTGAGATCTCGGAATGCAATCACGGGGCGCGCTCACTTAGATATCAATAGAATCGACACCTACCCTAGTATCGACTACGGTTTACACGCGACGACCACCTGAAACAAAAGGAAAAGCGAAATTAATTAAAATGCCAATTATAAGAGATTAAAAAAAATATAGCAGCAGTGACAAGGCAAAATAATTTACTCATTTGAAACGACAAAGACCGAGTTATCAAAAAGGTTAAGATTCGTTTAAATTCCGCAAGATTTCTTTGTGACTAAATAATGAAGAAAAGCTCAACCATTTCCGTCTAAAAATACCTACATATTCATGTGAATACTGAACAAGGATCGGAGATATATGCGCCGTTAATAATAGCTTTTAGAATTTATTTAGAAATCTTAAGCGAGCTAGAATAATATCATCGTTTCGAAATACGTCGCTTTAAACAAGAACGGACTAAAATGCTAATAATTTCTCGCAAGCCCCATGGGTATGTAAAACAAACTCAGCATTCTAACAGCTCGGTATTATTTATCGCTCACGCGCACGGAAAGGCGATTTTTTTTTCAGTTTAAGTTAATTTCTAGCGTAATGCGTATTTGATAAAAGGCCGTATCTCTGGCAGGCAGGCTCCGACGAGCCGGCTCTGAAATTAAGATGTAACATGATGCGAGAACGAGCAAGAGCTGCTAGATTTATTGCTATACCACTTTGCATATGCTGATTTACAAAGACTAAGGATATCATATAGAGTAGTAAAGGTGTAGTTGCTGTAATATTTAGTATGTCAGTTAGAAAATTGCTTACTAAGATTTTCTTTGTGTTGTAAATATGAAAATGATGTACTTATTATAAAATTATATTTTGTACCCCATATAAAATTGCTTACTCCAAACTCAAATAATGAAAAATTGTATGGATTTTTGGCTAATGAATAATGAAATAAATAAAATGCATTCTTTAAATAGGAGCAAAAAAAATATTATTATGCTAAATCTAAGCAGTTAGGTAACCACAGGATTATTCATATTAGTTGTATGCTTATTCGAAAATAAGCAAACCTGACGCCTATATCACGGGGTACTATAGAAAACTATGTTTATATATAAAAATATGTTTGGTGTTTATAAAAAGGTTGGTGATATGTGCAACTATTGCAATGAATAAATATGTTTCTAAGTGATGGAATAACCTAATTATGCTCTTGTATCTTCAAAATCAAATATCATGAAAATAATAATGAAGACTATCGCCTGCAATAAATAATTAGCTATACCAGCAATATTTAGTAACGTGAAAGTAGGTTTCTGAAGTCAATAGATACGTGTTAATGTTAATACCCATACGAAACAATTTTTTATGTTTCATGAAATTCATGAATCATTAAATTATTTTTTATATTATCTACATTAGTAGTAACAACTCTATATAAATCCTCAGTGCTGACGCTCGCGATCCGTCGCGGCGGGCGCGAGCGAGACGACTGTCTGCGATCCGTAGTCAGCAGAAAGAAACATAACACATTGCTATATTGGACAAATAGCTCTGCGGATTTAAAACTCAAAATTGGTTTTGGCTATGGTACAACTAACTACAAAAAGTGAATTAAATGGATGTTAAATAATGAAAAACAGTCTTTAATGTAGTTGTTTTAAAGTCCATCATGAAATATTTTAGTGTTTTAGTTACATTGCTTGGGTCAAAAAGCGGAATTCCTTTTTCTTTTCTTGCTGTCTTTGGCAAGTGATGTTTTCGATGTCAGGGAAGTTTAGGAGCGTCGGCATTTAACATCAGATGACTCATTTATTTGTTTACTGATTGAAACAAATAATTAGTTTTCTAGACAACATGAAGATGCAAAAGCTGCAAGTATCTGCAATCTATGCTGTACTTCGGATCATAAACCAGATAGAATACCTACAACTTGTGTCATCATACTTATTCGAAGACGTCGTTTGAATTGAAGATAATTTTATTGAAATCAAAGAGAAAGTCTTCTCCTTACCTTACCTTCTACAATGTAATAAAGAAAAAGTAGGCCAACCGAATAATTAATACGTTTATACGTACAGTATAGGTATCTGATATACGATAAAGAAGATAAAGGTTGCTCACACGTTCCAAAAATAATCGGCCGTTAAAATATTACTTACAATGTAAGCTCTACTGCAAATAGTAATTATTTATAATAGATCCCTCACTCCTTGAAAGCAAAAGTAGGTACGCGATTTAGCGATTTTACTTAAGCATCGATTTAAGCAAAATAAGACCGATTTTTGATGCTTATCATTATAATGATTGTAACTACCTTTAATATTATAACCTTATAATATAAATAAAACTGATTAAGGATAGAATGTTAGCAGTAACAATTAGAACTACGTACGTGGTTGTAAAACGCGCTATTATTAACTGAATGCAAAGTTAAGAACATAAGCGGAAGCGCTGAGTGTTTTAGTAACAGGTCAAATTCCGTTCTAAAACGGACATAGTCTCCGCCGGTGACACAGTCGTAGGTAAGACGCGGTCGACAACCTCAGCCACATCCTGAATGCTATTCTATTTTAGCTGACCAGTACGAATACAAGAACAACAGAAGGGCAGCCGAGCGCTTCGTCAAGTGAGAGAGCCCATAAATTTTGTAGGACGCGCAATTTGTTGAATTACAGCATGCGCCAGCCAGCCACCGCGCACCGGGCCGACGCGAAATTAGCTCCCACAGAGATAAATTGACGGCGGCCCGCTAAATAAATTATTTGGGAAAACCGAGAAAAAACGGGCGTCTTCCCTTGATAAGGGTTGCGAGCATTCTGCCGTGGAAATAATGAATATCGATCGATATTGCGCAACTTAGCTGTGCCGGCTATCGTGTATTTGTCAATGTTTGTTTATAAATCTTTGTAACTTTTATAATGAAGTTATCGATGAACATAATTATTTTTTGTCTGTCTTATGAAAACTGAAATACATACCTACCTACTTATCCGTGTACCTACTACGCGTAAGCTTAAAACATCAATCATAATATTAACTTTATACTCCCTATTAAACTATTTTAATTCAAGTTTAGACACTATTTCATCAAATCATTTTATGAGTCATTTCCTTAGTTTCTCATACAAAGGATGCATTAAAAACTTCATTTTAAGTGCATAGCAATCACTCAATTCTCGCAATCTAAACGCAATTGGAATAAACGAAATATATCGCACCTCCGATCATCTGATTTGAAACCTGCTTCTGGAATTTAATCGGCAAATTATCACAATTGGATGTTTTGGAGTTGTGAAGGGTTCTCACGATACACTATAACCAGATATAAATATAACATAATTAATGAGAGTATTGGTAAATAAATGAGTTTCAAATACATTGGTGTTTATCTATGTTTTATTTAACTTATGAATTTCGAGACAAAAGATAACTAATTCAAATATTAAAACTAAAAGATATTCTGCCTGAATAAACGTAGGGTTGTACACACACTTAATTAAATTATGAAAGCATGTCCAGTAAAAAAATAATCACACCTCTAACAAAACTAATTGATAGATACTACTTTAAGACGATGGTTTCTAACTTCAGAGGTTGAAAGTGCCATTCATTATTTTCTTACACATTCTATCAAAAAGGGGTACGGTACCCTTTCTTTCAGCGAGATTAATCTTAGTTGTATATTCGAGATTTAGTCGGCAATAAGAAAGACATATAGGTGGGCTTACGAGGGCGCGACTGGCAAATTGTCTCAGATTCACCCCACTCGCCAAGGATTTTATTACATTCGTTAACGCATATTAGATTAATGCGTAAATACTTTTAATTTGTATGCTAATCTTGAGGAGTTTCGTGAGGTTCGGGGGATATGTAGAAATGTGTCTTGATTCAGAGAAAAATTAACCACCTTACTTATGTTAGAAGGTAAATTATTTAATAATGTTTAAAAATATGAATTGCTTACCAATCAATGTGCACTGTAGTTTAATTTTAATATAAACGGTAGGTACATGTCATATGGTTTTTAAACACTCACTTCCTATAAAGCTACTAAAAGCCATGCTGAACAACAACCGAAGCAAGGGACAATTCTAAAAAAGCACCTAAAAATTTTTTTAAACTAACATCAGCAAAGGAGACGAGTACATAGAAGACATAAAAATTTTGAGAAATTTTGATGAGAATGCTTAATGTTGATTCCCATTTAATTGTCATCTTTAAAGTGTATCGTGTTTCTGTTACAGAATTTGGAGCCATTTTTAAACGTGGATGTAATGTGGCCCCACCCTACCACCCCGCATACCTGTGCGGCTATCAATTTTATTCATCCCCACTCGACGCATGCGGGACCCTACCTGACGTATGTTACCCTACAACAGCGCCATTACTATTATAATGAAACTTTTTGTGATACTAATATAACACTTTTTCTTGCAGAAATTAAGACGCCATTTTTGGAAACTGACAAGATTTTTATGTGGAATGTTGCATCTGTGTTATTGACATATCCTTTTATACACCTCTTCTATAATATTAGGTATGTATTTTATAGATGACAATAGTGTACAAAAAATACGGCAAATGAGAACGCAGTGAACCTTCCACCTTACTCTAAGCACGACTTTCCATAATGCCAACTGCATCTCTAATACCTTGAGACGAAAGTAACTTCTGAGGTTATTAATTACTAACCGAACATAGTTTCGTTCGTACGAACATACATAAATAAGTACTCACTCACTCACTCACCCTAGGAATCCCTGTATCGTGGATGCCATGGACAGCTCAAGTAGACAGTGAACAAACACCTACCCAAACTCAGAAATTCTAATTTATTATTCAAACAGACTCACTAGGAATCAAACCCAAAACCCATTGAACGGCAGCGGTCCAGCGAAAACCATTGCGCGTCGACGAGTCGTCTATACTTATTTAATATTTTATTCCAGCTCAACAGAATAACTTTTGCTCAACCTTTAAAACGACAGTGCAGAAGACTTATGAGCTGGCTATCAGTCCACTTGATTGATGTGACCCTCGCCTCCACACATTTGTAATGGGGAAGACTAGCGTTGCTCACTGAGAATAAATTAAATTGAGTTTCTATGCTACTAGGAAGCCTTTCACAATCTCAATGAAAACTTGTCTAGCTGCTAGAAAAAAAATGTCAAGGCATAACTATGATAATGACAAGGTAATTACTTCTTCGTATATCTACAATGGATTACGTTTTATTTACCTACATTTAAGTTTTTTTTTTCGAAAACATTCACTACCACTTTATATACTTAAAAACGTATACAACGTATTTATCGTGTAACCTCCCCATATTAGTACATTATTTTATTTCATATCAGGTAGATATTTACCTATTACAGCTATATCTATTATTGTAAATGAATATGCTAAAATATTTATATCAAAAAGGGTACAGAAAAGGCTTTCCGCGTTGAATTTCGATCCGCCCCCGCTCGGGACATTAATCAGGATTTTGGACGGGCGAAGCTAAAATTTTGAGCGGTTTAAGCTGGGCGTAAATTTCGCGAAACATGACACAATGGAAAAAATCCAACCAAAAGTTACCTACTTCAAATATTTGGCTTGCACTCATATCGTAAATGTTATTTTGGATTTAAAATGTAAACTTAATATAAATCTACTTTGATGGAATCAAAAGTAGCCGTGCAGTTATTTCAAATACATTTAAAGCGGATCTGAGATTTGGATGAATGGTAATGAAAATCTACTAATGAGGTTGAATACGTTTTTAGTTGTGCACTATTCATTTACGCTGTAAGTAATAACTTATAGTAGAAATTAATTTGAAAAATAAAATGAAATAAGATAGACATCTGTTTTCTCAACGATCATAATTATGGTCTTTAAGTTAAACAAGAACTTCATACTCTCAATTATGATACGTTTCACACCGCGGTAGATCGGTTGATATTACCTAATATTATTTAGATGCCAACTCTATTAGTACCTACTAGAATGATCGTTTGTCGCCACGGTGAACTTTCACACTGCACAAATTAGTTTTATTTTTGGACACGTCCATGCGACGTACACACAGGCTTAATCTTTCTTTTTTCTTTCTTTTTCCTCGCTATTTATTTCCGTAACACTTAGTAATGTGTCACCATTACTGCGACTATGTGAGGGCTGCAGCCGGCGACTATTTTCGGTTCAAGCATTAGGTTAATTCCTACGTGGACTCGGATATGTGGTAAAAGATTAACTGAGTTGCTGCTTATTAATTGCTTCGCCATTTTAAAATTAAAATTCTGATTGGTGATTTTTTTTTAAATGAGTACCTATATCTAGAGTAATATACTACAGCGAGAAGTAAATATCAATACAAATATCATAAATTAAGGATGACTTTCAGATAACACTGCCTCATGAATTACGAGCAATATTAGAGTTTCTTCAAAACAAACATGATACTCCGTAAATTTTTAGAAGTACATTAAACGTCGACACAATGGAAAAGAATATTTAAGCGTACGCCGACTTGAAATATTGTTCAGTGCTTGAAAGCGCGCAAAGAAAAAAAAATGTCAGAAAAATATTTTGTTGCCAAATATTGAAACGAGAAAAACTATTTAATCCGAGAACTTTTGTAGGTTGGCACGGCGATATAAATCACTGAGTTGTCGGCGTCGATGCCAAGGAAATAAGATGAGATTGAGTTGGCAACATTGCAATTTATACTGCGGCTTCGCATGCATAATCTGTCATAGTTGGTGCACACGAGTGATACCATCGCACCATGAGGTGTGTAGACGCTATTAATTTTATGTATCAACCGTTACTTATAAATTTCTAGCATGTAATGAACTCACTTGCAACCTTATTTAAACTTAATTTTAGCACGACTCCAGCGGCAAAATTAAACAAGCCAGCTGCCAAAATTAGAACTATTTACTTGCCAAACGAAATACTTTTTAGAAAATCGTATTTCAGTCGCAGAAGATTTGTGTGTGGGGTTTTAATTTTATTCTTTCGAATAAATCAGCTAGTAAACTTTGTTTTCAAAAAATATTTCAACATAAGAAAAACGCAATCCTTCACAAAGAATCTCTAGGAGAGAAGAAATAAGCAATTTCTCGGAGTAGATTACTCCTGGGACGTGATCTTTATTGCTCCGAATCACGTGATCTCACAATAAACTATTTTTCATCACGCTTATTTAGTGAAGCGCTGTGTTCACACTTTTTATTTTTTCCTCCATTTCCTAAGAAAAATAACAATCGTGACCATGCATCAACGTCAGTTGAGCTCGTTACCGAAATCACGTTTATCATATATCACATTTGTCTAAGGCTTTAGCTATTAAAGCTGACTAAAAGATCCTAACTCCCGGGTTTGCTGCTATTGAAATGAAGCCTTTTTATGAGGTGGAAACGGATGAATTTCTTTTGTGTGAAGGTAAGTATTAGAGCGAAATTACAGTCGCGGCAGGGTAGAAGAGTCGCGAGCCACACACGACGACGAGCGAGCGAACCCGGGACACCGGCTGAGTTATGTGACCGCGATATATAATATTTATGAAATATGCTTTATAGTTCGTAAAACCTAGCCGGGTTTGGGGAGATAGGTAAAGAATTGTCTCCTAAACTTATACTTCTGGCGGTTAAAGGATGTCCGGGGCTTTTGAGAAGAAAGCAATAGCTTTTCCCAGGAGCCGTTACAAAATTCTCTTTTTAGAGGTTGCAATCTTTCTTATTTAACTACAAGATATTGTGTCTTTAACCGTTAATATATAGAGAGGAGATTAATAGATTCAAAATAAATCAGTTGAAAACAAATTATAAGCTGTTTATTTGAATGGGAAGTTTATTATATGAGTTTTACAACATGTCACGCCATTAAATAAATAATAGTTCAATCAATTTAATTTTGATTGACGTTCCTTATCTTCCTATGTACCGAAGTCATTAGACACTGTCACTTACGCTTACATAGCCAATCAAATTAATCGAAAGACATCGTCGCACTGATGTAACGACTATGATCTAATGATGTTGATTGTAACTATAAGAGGCAAGATGTTTTCTATCACGCTGTCGCCACTAGTCAAGTGCGGATTAGCAGACTTCACATATATTTTAATAACATTACATAGAAACCAAGTATGCATAGATAATTCCTAAAGTTGATTTCATGCGTCATACTTTGTTTCTGCTACATACCGTACAATACACATATATAAATATGGTTTACTTGTATGTACTTTATAGCAATCCTTTAATTCGTAAACAAAAACAGAAGCTGCGAGACATTCCACTGAATAACATTTTGTCTGTATATAGTGTTGTTCAATGGAATGCCGCAAGATGGCGCCGGCACGAGACGCTATTTGTCAAAAGGAAAACAAACAGCACAGAAATAGTTACAGTTGACAACTTTATAGAGTATCGCGCGTTCGTCTCACCGAGCGTGTGCGATTATATGAAGTACAGAAAATATATTCAGCTTCGTTCATGAAAATTGTAAGTTATAGCCCGACAACATACATACATACATAGCATCCAACTGCTAGATGACTGAATATATTACTAGTACCTAGTACCTACTCACTCTCTATACTCATTATACAGTAAAAGTATCTAATATGTATTTTAAGATATCAGCAAAACTGGCTCAATGATAGTAATTAATGTTATAATTATTACAAATACCTATGTATAAATACCTATTTTGATTAGCTGATAATTATATTGGAATAATATTTTTCTCATTCCTTAAGTTCAGTACCAATACCTACGTATGCTACAAAGAGAAAATTGGAATACTCTAGGCATATTACAATATTGAAAACAGTTGTACGATTCTACGATGTTCCTCAATAAAATACGCATGAAGGATGTGAAAAAGACTTAATTTATTTAAACAACAAAGATACAATTCCATAATAACTAAACATAAAAGTGGTTCGGTTAGTTAACATAACATTAATTTCAACGGTCTGTTAAGTTAGATTACATAATTATTTCCTAAAAATACGGGTATTACATCTCTGTGTGACAGAGATTGATGACTTCAGGTGATGAATATTAAAAAGATATTTATATGTATAAAGTCGGATCACGTAACTAGTTTCTGAAGATATTTGTCTAAACAGAAGCCGCTGGCAAGGAAGAGAAGAAAATAAGGCCGGCCACATCATTACGAAAGTATTAATGGAATAAATAGGTACGAAAAGATAATAATGAAGCATAAGAGCAAAGTAAACTATTGAAATCTTAATTTCAGCAATTAGGTCTATATTCAAATTTAGGTAACCTTTGTGTATTACAACTATTGCTGGAGTAAAAGGAGAGCTGATAGTAATTATTATTAACTAAATTGTAACACTGAATGCGGCGTAGTCATTAATGATAGTTTGACATACATGATATTTTATTCAAGTATCTTGAATAGACTATTAGAATAGAAGTATCTGGTTGAAAAAGTTGAATATCTTTGCTTAGCCTTGGTCGCTACTTATCTTCTTCTTCAATTATAAATGTAAATAAAACACTTTTTGCTAAGATTTTTTACTAAACACTTACCTTTACCTTTAAAAAAAGTAATAAATAAGTCGCAATTAAAATCTGCAAGTTTGTGTCCAGCCTACGGAGGGTCGTTGAAGTTAGGCGGGACAAGAGCACAACAAGAATAATACAAAATGTTTTTCATTTTCTTTATGTCACCCCCGGCAGTCGTAAAGGCATTAAGCGTGACCAAACTTTTGTTTGATACCGATGTGAGCATAGCGCAATGATACCTACTAGCGTACTCCTTGCATTGTTAGAGAGGTAATGTTATACTTATACAAGCTTGAAACAAATCAATCGTTGAGAATATAATTATATGTATATATTTTGTATAGAGCAATATTGCTGATTCAACTTTACTTAATTTTTCTAACTCAAACCAAAAATCATTGTAATCATCATGAGCAATAAGGTGCCTTATTTAAATTGAGATAAAATTAAAAATTATGAAAGCTCCTTGGATGCTTAATTATTTTCCTAAATTGTTTTTTTTTATAAAACAATAATTATTATTGAGTTAAGTGGATTTATTTCTGTGTTTTTATAGTTCTAAGCTCAGCCGTTAACTAGTCAAAATTAAATGTTATTTAAATATAAACGTATACACTTAAGTTATAAGCCATTTGCGTTAGATAAGATATTTCTATAAGCAGGAAGATAGATAATAAGATGAGATTTATATTTTGAAGATAAGTGCCTACTTAGTTTATACTTTTAAAAGCTGTTACCCTTAATTTATGGTGTTATTTCGTGCTTTTTTCACACATGCGGTGCGCAGGCGTATCATACATCCACTTATTTTATGGAACGTTCCCAGTTTTGTCACGCATCTTGATCTCAAAGATAAAGTAGGGGAGACAAGAGAAATGGATATTGAAGAATTAACTTGATTTCGCCGAAATAAAAATGAGGTTGTATAATAAATTGGATGGAAATGTTCAAAGTACCCTTGGATTAGAGAGGATGGATAGATCTGCATACCTTTTTAATTTAATTGCATTATCTATGCTAGATTTCTGTCATTTTACGTTGCAAAATTATCACATGAGTTTGTGATAATAATGATAATGATAAACTATGAGAAACTAAAACCTAGAAGAACCTTCAAATAAACTTCTTCTATTATTTTAATTACAGTCGTCTTTAATTAGGAACCTATTAAATTTTTTTTTATTATATCTTTCTAAAATAACACCAAATGATAATCTTTTGACAGCTACGACGCTATTAAAAATAAATTGAAAGGATATTGAGATCTGTAGACATTAAACTCACGATTAAAAATATGTATCCTAGGTACTATATAGATAACAATAAAGGCTACCGTAAAAAAGTAATTCATATTATCGTAGAAATAGTTACCATGTAGGTAATTTTATTAAAAACTGTTTGAGTTGTATTATTATTTCGAAAAATAAAGGCATGCAGGTATCAAAGTAAAGTATGTAATATGGTTCCGTACTAAAATTTATTTAGGAATTTAATTCAAGAATTAGTGACGTAATATTGTTACTCGTAAACTTTAATAATGTCAAATTTCAAACTCTTACGATTAAAGAGTCCAGAATTAAGATTTGTATTTATCAATACACTGCTTTCTTAGCTTATAAGTAATAAAAAGGCCACTAAATACAATATTTTAAAAATAAGAAAGTAATTATAATGTTGCCATTATCTTTCAATTTAAAAGGAGCCTAAGACTACGTACCTACCATCAACTACCATCATTATTATTATCAGTAGAATAGTGTCGACTCCACTCGTAATTAGGTACACATATAATTTATCGCCATAGATAGTTCAACTTATTTAAAACATCTAATTAGTGCGTAAGAAGGCCGTGTTCACTGTAAGGTATTTTTATTATTATTTTTAAGCTAAGGGTCATACGCTTCATAAATTCAGTAGATGGAAAATGATTAAAACAACAAAGGGAAACCATTATCTAGGCTTAATAAATTTCTTGAGTTTCGTGTGGGATTTAAGTAATACATAAATTAGGTTCAAAATAACATTAATATTTCCTAAACACACAACTAACATTGTTTAAGCTAGTACCTATTTTAAATAAGTGTACTAAATGTATTATCTAAAGAGATTCAATTGTATAAAAAGTAACGTAACAATCTAGTTTATAAAGTAGGTCATTGTAGAGTCCGACTCTACAATTATTTTGCGAACGCTACCACTGATTGTAGAGTGCGGAGGCGGTGTAACCCGAGTAATTACTTTATTAGGTGATACCGGAAGGCGATCGTCCAAATTACGCCTCAGTATCAACCCTTAAAAACGAGCGTTTCCACCCTCTCGTTAGGGTTGTAACAAACTTGTAGATGAGGGTAGACTTTTGTTAGGTTAAATATTTAACAGCAGATTCTTATTACTATTAGCTTGCTTTATAATTACGATGGGTTTTATAAATAAAAAATGTTGGGGCTGTATTTTTTAATCTGATTACAATTTTGAAAAGTGCGATTTTACTTAATTTTAATTACTTAGCAAAAGCTACAACTTAAAAGGAAAATAAATAACTTAAGCAATTATTAGATTTTAATAGCGAGTTGGTAAATTAAATTAAGCTTTATAGGTACATTTATATTCAAAATAAAACCTACAAGTAAGTAAAAGTACCTCATAAAACGTACGAATATATCGATTCTTTCTGAACTGTTGTGTCGCAATAGAGACATGTTGTGAACTGATTTGAAGATACATAAATTCAAGCACATTTCCATGCTAATTCGACACTCGAATACGCTATCGATGAAAGCGAATCACTTATAGCTTCATAAAAGTCGATTCTATATAATTCACTGTTCTTATTGATCAGGAGTTTTGTAATGTCAGTTTGAATAATGTTACCATACGTTTGAAACTATTTTTTATTTACGTTATAAAAAGTGCGAGTTAATAAAAAAAACAAAAATTCTATTTAATGACATTGGCCTTTTTAATAATTCATAGCTTTTATCAAATGTTTAATATACTGGTTTTATTTAATCATTATTTTTTTTAAACCTTTGGTTTCTGGGAAAAGAATTAAATTTCATTTTTTGGATTTAACCCTAAAATAGTAACACCTACAATAAAATGTAAATATATAACAGAGTTACAAACCTGTGTTAGCTTTACAGAGGCCGTTTAAATCATGTAGGCAAAAGCACTTCACACTGAAATTACAGCTTGCAACGGAATTAACAACTTCAATTATTTTCGTGCTAACTACCAGTTGTAGTGAGGCTTGTCTGTAAACTAGTTTACAAACCGTACCTGTGGCTTCTTACCTACAATAACCTCCTTTCTTATTACAATAACCAAGAATTTTTGTTTACCTTTGTACTTGCACAATGTATCCCGTTACAATACGTTTTTTAAATTCAAATAAAGAACAAACAGTGTTCTTTTAAAACAAAATTGCATTGTAAATTGTAAGTGTCGATCTTTGTTTACAAATTTTACAATTGCCACGCCGTTTTTGGGTTAGCTTTGTTCGATTTTTAAATCTATTGTGACAAGATTGTTTCTTTAACTTTGCGAATTTCTTTTTTAATGGAGAAAGCATGGCACAAACGGTACCGTTCTAGGAAGTCGCCGACGGGATAGGGATGTGCCAAAAAGAGATAAAGTAGTTTTATTGATCTATACGGACGTTCGAGCTTTGCAAGTGTGGGTTGAATGAAACGAAGATAACTTACCGCCCCACGATCATCTGTCTTTGTCGCGCCTATTATTATTTATATAGGTCCATCTCTCTCGAGCCACGTGACCTAAGCAGGGTGTAACTCACCCTACAGCGGCCATAACTTACTCATAGCAATAGGCGGTGGGTACGGTCGCGAAAAACATGTCCACGTTATTTTTATTTTAATCCGGAGCTCTTAGACTTCTTAGAGTATACTTTATGCGATTTGTATCTTTTAATTGCTGACTTTACTTGTTGATAACTTTATATTGTTATCTTGAATTGATTTTATTGATAAGGAATTAGGTTGCTGAGATAATACCTAAGACTTACAAAATATGAATATGAGAAAATGAGGAGCTTTTTATGTATGTGTTTAAAACAAATTATTAAAGGAACAAACGATTAAAGGTATTCAAACAAAAGTTATATATTACCTTCTTACTCATAAAATAAATAAATTATGTTATCAGTTTTATATTTCATTTAGTACCTACACGTAATATGATTAATATCCTTACATTTATGTGGAACATGATAGAAATAATTTATTGTTAAATATGTTCCTTATTTATTGCTTCACTCTCTCTTTAACCAAGTTTTATTAATCACTAGGGCCTCCTGACCTTTCATACATTTGGGCTTAATTAAATTAACACAGGTTTCCAAGTCCATATAATAAATTTGTTTCCAAGATCCATATTATGTTTATGTAAGTAGTAGGTAAGTAGGTATGTATTGTCTACGAAATAGTCTAGATGTTATAAAGTACTTAGGGTTGTGTGTGTTAAATGCACACATACACATTTTATACTGTATTTATAGACATGAAATTAAAGAGTTAAAAAAGTCTTTTTAATGACCCTTATTTAAAGTTATACGTGCGTATTAAACTCATAATAATAAATTTTAATGAAGATGTTGACTTAAAGTAAGTAATATATTATTACTTAAAAATAAATTAATAACAATGTTAAAACATTTAAGACAGCGTGTGACTTTGTGAACATCATAATAAAAATTAAGTGCCTTATTACAATCGAGTAACGTAAACTAAAAGGTTTTAAGAACCATCTTCAAACGGGCCGGACAAACAATTCGGTTTATGTGTTTACAAAATTAATTTGAAGTGGCAATAAAATTAGGTGAGCCACGTGTTTTACTGCTACAGAACAGCGAGAAGCGATAAAGCAAATAATATCTCGAAATAAATCAGCTTATTATTAATTTGAAAATGGCTAACGCAAAATAAATATGTAATGTCTCCGGAGTAAAGCAAATTAAAAAACAGGGGAATCTGGAACGTAAGTCACCAAATTGAGTAGTTATTATTATTGTCAATGATATTTAAATAGGTAGGTACATTATGCATCATCATAATTAATAGGTGAACCTGAACTTTAACGTAGGTACATTTAATATTATAAAAAAAGTTAGAGAGGTAAATAAATGTTGCCCTACAAATTAAGCATTTTAATAACCATAGATTCTAAACGCTCACGTTAATTTAATAACCATAAAAGGAGTGTCTAATTGATTCCCTGCCTATTAAAAGCACAAATACGGTGCTAACGCTTTATCGCTTATCGTTTATCTCCTATCAGTCAAACACGACGGTAAATCAGAGAATACAATCGCAGGGTGAGGTGTTAACCGATCGTAAACGTCAAGTTAACGATGACGATAATCGTAAAGTTGTCGTAAAACAAATAATTAGTCGACAACCGCTAACCTTGCACCGAACAGTGGCGGTGTGCGGTATTATGAGATTATTATGTAAAGCCATATTCGTTTTATGAATGCGTTTTAACCTAAGTGTTTATTAGATCGATTTTGATTTTAGTTTTTAGGGTACCTAATAATGGATAATTATCTACTGATGATTGTTATATTTTTATACGTAGCCAGATAAAATGTTTTTTTACAAAAACGTTATATCTACCTAAGCAAGTTTACAAACTAATGCCATGTATTACGTTAAGTAGGTAGGCTTTACGCATATTTTGCTAAAATTAAATAAAACACAATTAGTAATAATTTAGTTGCCAATTGAGGTAGGTAAATAAGAGTAGATAAGTATTTATTTTCTAAACTGAGAACATGGGTACCAATTCATTATTGAAATTTAATTATTATTGCTTTAAAAATGTCTTGTGTTGTTTTGGTTGGCTGTCTAGTAAAATACCAATAACGAAATATCCAAACCACACACGGAACAAAACTGAATTACCTATACAAGCAACGCCATCTGTTGTTGAATAGCTGTACACGATCAATAAATTAGAATTAAAATGACTGTATTATTGCTTTACCGTTACGCTTCCAGAGATCTTCTGTCGTCAATTGGTAATGTAATGATTAGGTACAATATCGTGTAGGAGTTACTTTTCGGGTTTGGGGAAGCGTGAATTTCTTTTAGGGAGTAACTCCGATGGTCCATAGGTGATAAGTGATAAATAAGATTGATTCTGTTTGGTCAAGTAGGTTGGCTGAGATTAGCCCTCGTTTATTACGGAGGCATATGCCCTGTGCCCGTTATGTAATGGGTTAAGGTCAAATTATTCTATCATGTACCTAGGTATATTTAAAGAAATTAGGTAGGTATGTTTTTATACTATTAGAAGGCAATTAAAATTTCTCAATAAGAAATGTAAGTATGTAAATAAGTAGTTAAAGTGGTTAAGTAATTACTTAATTAATAATAATTTTCCCGAAAAATAAGTACCTACTAACCCAGTATCAGCAGTAGTGTAAGCTATTATTATCTATCATAAATAATTTATCTCACGACCTTATTGAAAGAAAGTGACGACTTGACATTCATTTCAATGAAGCTTTATGACCTCATAAAACGTCACTTAAAGCAATAAAATGATTTATCCCATAAAATACCAGCTGATCGCCGTGATTACGCACAATACGACCGAAGTCATAATTTTACAACCAATTTACGAACAATAAAAGTCGCTCAGTTGTCTTTAGACGACCATTCACCCTCCGATATCTCCATATTCGAGAGGCAAAAGCCTCAGCTCATAACTTTATAGACATACCAATAAAATAAAACGATAACCTTTCAAGGAACACACATAAAATAACTCAAACCTATCGACTGTAGATGGCGCATCGGTCAAACTACACGTGGCGCCATCTGTGACTGAATCGGTGAACTTTTTATGCGCCATTCATGGTCGTCACGTCGTAAACTAGATGTTTTACGAGCTCAACCGATGCCGCTAGTGTAGCATGCGTTTATTCTCACAAGCTGTGAATCGTAACTTTCTTCGAATAAATAGATTTTTATTGACGGAATTTTCATCTGTCTAACAAAGTGTTTATAAATTATGGTCTATGGCAAATATTTTATCATTCATGCGCTTGTGTATAGGTATGCAATGATTTTTCATACACTCAACCTAATATAGGTAGGTAATTAATAATTGCGAAACGTACCTAATTAATATAACACACATTAATATTTTACTTGTGCCTTCTAGCTGAAATATTATTATGTTATCGTAATAGTTATAAAATTTGTAGACGCTTGGGAAACCTCTATTAAATTGCATGTCTTAATTTATTTTTATAGATCACCCAATAGTCAACAGTCTGCATCAAGGACAATAATCTGGTAGTTACCAAAAGCAATCACCAATGCGTTGCCGCCCATGCAAAAAATCTAAAGAATAGATATACTTGCAATACTTAATTACTTACTTATTATGTTTTTCTTGTTCTTATCGACATAAAACGTTCATAATTTCTAATTAGATTTTCATTCTATTAATAGCATAATGTGCCGAATTATCCGAAGTTAAAAGAAGAAGATGACGTAAGTAGTCTACGTCTTAAAAAAAAATTAAAACAAAATAAGGTAAGGTGGGGTAAGACTGCCACCGGGGTAAGACTGACACTGTCTATTATCTCGATACGTATAGCTTATTTACGAAATTCTTCTAGTGTGTAAGATAGTACAAACGTAAAAGATCTCGACTAAAAATACTCATTTCGTTTCTTCAAGTATTTATGTCCGAAAACCGCCATTGAAAAATTTCATATTATAACAAAAAAATCAAAGTTACCGGCATGCAGGAGTTTTAAAAGTTTTGGTGAAAATAGTGCGAATATGGAAGTGTTCTCGAAGTAAATACCGTTCAAAGAATATTGACATTATCGTTACTGCATTAATTTACCGTAAAACTAACGATTTTCTAAAATATGATTCGAAACTCAAACATAACCTAAAAATTGCGACCTGGGGTAAGACTGTCACTTTATCTGGGCCAAGGTAAACGCATGTTATTTTCTAGATATTGAATACGTATTAGCAATTTAGGTACACTAAATAAAGTAAAATTAAATGATAAGCAAATAAAATAAATTATACCTGATATAAAAGGTTTACTACCCCTGATTTTAATGGTATGTCAGTCTTGCCCCAGATTTACATTTACACGAATTACTTGAAAAGGAACCCTACTATGTTACTCGTAATATTAAAAACAATAAGATAACATGTTATTATAATGGTTTTTCTTTAGAAACTGCAGTTTAGCTCACGTTTTAAAGGAAAAAAACGTACTGTCAGTCTTACCCCGCACACGGGGCAAGACTGACAGTTTTTCCAGATTTACAATTGAATCAATATTCTTTTTCTGAAGATACCTGAGTGAATATTTTTACTGTAGAATAAAAGCCTAATTCATCATATATCAGTATAACCTTTTACCTCTACAGTAGGGCAAACAACTTCTTCACAATACCCTTTGTTTCCTGTTTTGGATAAAAGTATGTCTGTCTTACCCCACCTTACCTTATATGAATTATTTCACGTAATGGAAAATTTTGTTCATACAGTTTCAAATAAAGATGCCGCCGATTGAGCACAGCGCCATCTCTTTGTTATATGCTGAACTTTTACGTACAAGTAGATTTTCAACTTATTATAAATTATAGTTATTTATACTTTCGTTACTATGGTGACAAAGTAAATTCTAACTAATGATGAATAGTTATCATCATTGACTATTATGAGAGTATAGCTTTATGAACATAGTAAGCAATAGTTTCTACATTGTTTTCCTTTCAACACTAGATGTCGCTAGTAGTAGTTTTCTTGTTGCATATGCGATTTATAAAAAGTTTTATTTTAAAAATACAATTATGACTGTTTATAAAATAGTAAAATATTTTTGGTAATAAGTAGTTATGTACATTCGCTTCAATATTAAAGGTAAGTTAAGCAAATAACGTAGCTAAATCAAAATTCGTAGGTAAATCTGAACGTTGCTATACCTACACTTCTCTCCGAAATAAGATTGTTTAATAGTTGTGCACAAGTAAATGAATGAAAGTATGTATACGTATTTTTAATTAAATCGATTCGTGGCCAAGCGCGGTACCACAAAATTATGTAGCAATTTACCAAAATCCACCCAATTACGGCCACAAAACAGTTCTAATCCACAAAACAGAAGCGAGTCCTTTTACATAAATCCAATCTAAAAAGTTACTCGATATCTGGGGTAATTATAAACGCGGGGGTGTGACAAATCCCCGAATAAAACAACAAGGAAATAATTCCGGGCATAAATCGCCCTCTCGGTGTGAATAGAATAGCAATTATTTGGTTGAGTTGGTACTTACTCTTTCCGTTGTGTTACTATTGGTTTTATTCTCACTAGATTCTCATTCGATTTTACTATTTAGCATGCTCTTTAAATTAATAAGTCACTTTTTAAGAACTTTTTAACGAACAAATCGGATCACCATTTTTGACACAGTAGGTAGGTAGGTAATTATCTACTATAAATCGTTTGGTAGGTATATTGATATTATGTAATCAATAGGTAGGTATGTGACGATTCAGTAAGTTATTGATTGTAAAAATGATAAGATAACAAACAGGTAAAAGATAAAATTATGACGTACTAGACATACCTAATTGTTTTAAAATTTAGGTGGACTAATTTTTTGTAAAAATATTGTAATAATTAGATTTCACGAAGTCTTAATAGGGTTTTATTTTACAAGGATAATAACGTCATAATACATATTTCTAATAGGTTCCTAAATATTACCTATCTAATATGATTTAACATTTTTACTAAGACTTCTTATAAATTCTGGGCACATTTGAATGTCTTCGAATAAATTCAATACGTTTAGGTTTTAGGATAAGGAAAAAGATAAGGGTTCTGAAGAAATTAAATTATAATTAGTAAAATATTAAACACCTGCATTTATAAAAAGGTATCTGAGTATAATATGTATAGTTATTTTATATGAATTTTAACAAAAGAGTGAACCTAAGTACCAAATAAAGATGATGAGATAGATTCCAAACCATTAACAAATTATAAACTTTAATCTCCATCTATCTACTTAAAATGTTTAATACATTATTTTTGAAATCATTTTTATATTTATTACCTACTTATTAATGTTGCTTTCAGGTTGGTAGGTATGTCACGGATTATCTACTTAAAATAAATTTTCTCAAGTCATATGATAAAAAGTATAAAGGATTTCTAATTATAAATATCACGTCTTATATTCTTATCTATGATATGAGTTCGAGTTTCGATCGAGTATCCGATAGTAGTGCATTCGCATACCATTAAATCACCACTCTTATTAGATCTGCCCTTCCCCTCTCTGCTATTCTTCTTTTAGAGGTAAGAGTTTCGTAATTCTGTGAAATGGATATTTAAAGATAGTTTTACGCTGAATCATTCTCTAGTTATTCAAATATCTATCTACTTGCTTGTTATAATTTATTCTTTAATCATAGATTTTACAAATTAATTTCTGTGCTTCGGCGGCATAGCGTCGTAAGTCCATTTTTATAATTTATTTTTCGGTGTCATAGGAATCAATGATAAGTATCTATTAAGTCCTACCAAATTTTTGACAACTTTATTTTTAACAATTTTTACAACTTTATAGCATAAACGGCTTTAATTAAGTGAGCCTTTCCATAAAACCTCACAGTTCATATAGTAGTTCACCTACCTACTTAGTATGCATAACAAATTTTGATTATTTACTTTCTTGCTACTTATTTCCGGATAACCTCCAAAATTAGATACAATCGAAAAGATAATTATCATAATAATATATGAAATAGACAATTAAACTTCAATCAATTATGCATTATGGGCTCTTAAAGTTATAATGTAAAGTTATTTGCATTTGTATAGCTCTTTAACGGAATCGTAAAACCGTAGCGTGTTATGATATCAATCTTGCTTGAATTTGTAATTTACTAAAGAAACTATTTATACTCGTATAAAGTATGTACCTACTCTCCTACAAGTATAACATCTTGTGGGTTCGATTATGTGGTAGGTAATTAATTATTGTTAGCATTAATCTAATTATGTAAATAAATGCAAACGTAAATTATAAAAAAATGTAGCTAAACTTATACCACATACAAATTCTTAAGTATAACTATATAGTATAGGTACCTACGGTTTAAGAAAACGATAGCAACAGTAGGGACGAAAATTGTAAGTAATTTAGAAGTGTTTTAGTTTAATTTTCCGAAAAATGCGTTTACGTAGGTTTGGATGAAATCGATTGAAAAATACGTTATCCTATCTTTCCGTCTTCAAGTTCTTACTAAAATTTAGTTACAATATTTTGACACTAGATGTAACCTAGGTATAATATTATAAATGATGAATAAACCATTACCTACACGTAGTAAATTTTTTGAAATAACCCTTAAGAGCGCATGCGCAAAGACCTACACACTAACTACTAACTGCGATTTCAATTAAAACACCTCGAACGATTTAGGGATTTTCTAATTTATACCATTTGGCATTTGGACACATTACTTGTCTACCAATTTTGTCAATTGTTCCCTAAAAGCATAGAAATAAGGTTTAAATTTAGTTGAGTTACACTTAAGGGATTTAAATTAATAGGTGTTTTTCAGGTAGCAAACGTGCCTATTACAATTTTAATGATACCTAAAACCAGCAAAAACTCAAATATTTAAGTCACTAATTTTTTTTGTAGCTTTACGAAACTTTGTGCATAGATACCTATATCTATGTAGTGGAAAATATTTTTTCATATTAGGTTTTTACATCCAATTTTAAAAACATTATCTATACCTAGAGTTTGTGAGAACTTTTGCCTGAAGGCAAGTAAGAATAATTACTAAAAACTTTAATCTAAGAACCACCTATTTCTTTAATTGACACGAAAAATGTATTAAGATAACAACTTTGATGTTTTAATCGCAATATTCAAATTCAAAGTGGTTTTATTTATGATCCTTAGCTACCGAACGTGTCTACATTTAAAAATGATATCTACCTATTAAAGTAGTAATGCTAGGGTAGCTTACAACGAGCCCGGCTCGTTCAAATACAATAATTAAGGTCTAAGGCTATTGCGTAAATAGAGCCTGTTATCGGAAGCTACTGTTGCGACATTAGGGTTGACACCTTTTACGAATACACCATCAAAGATACCTACGCATTAAGCATGCACGCATCTTAAGATAGGTACAGCCCTATTTACCAGATATACCTACTTAAGAGTAATGTATATGCAAAACTAAACTTTAATATTATGTATGTAGGTACCTATAATTATATTAAACAATAGTCATACATTAGTAATGAAAGGATGAAGACAGTTATTTTACTCAGACAAGTTCCCACCTATAACTACTTAGGTATTACAAAAGTACCCACTTAGCAATATTATAATATTTTATTTTTTGATGAATATTTAGTGTAGGTACTTAGTAATCGTTTGCGTTTGTTGCTTGAACTTGGTCAAAAATACCTTTTGTATCTGTAAGTTTAACCTAGCATTCAAGCCCCCAGCCGGAACACCGAATATTTCTAACCAAAGCATGTCTATGTTAATCCACCGTCTACCTATCTAGTCGGTAGCCCTAATCATTTTCACTGCTACATCGAGTACATTTTGCATAATGCCGACCACACCCATCAAATACCATGTAAGACTTGTAATTACAAGCCTGAAACGTTCGTTTATATTCAATCACTCATTTAGTGCCGTTTGCTCTGTCAACTGGAGTTTGTCACCTTAATTAGGAAGTATATCTATCACTTTAAAACTAACTGAAATTACAGTTTGTAATATTATGCGTCTCTTTCGTACTCTGATTTTGTTTATTATGCTTAAGTAAGACGTAAGAAAAGATAAGTTACGTCTTGTAGTAGGTACCAATTTTTGATAACCGGAGTAATAAGTAAGTACCTATAACTATTCCAACGACTACCAATAGTAGATATTAAAAGTAGTTAGTATAAAGTTAAGGTGTAGGATTAGTTACGTAAAGGCTGTTATACCTAAGCTATGAGCAAAGTAGTGAATGGCTATTTATTTTTATGGCTTTATCAGATACCTATTTCTAATTAATTATGTATCAGAAGCTTCTAGCAAACTAGTGACGTATAATAAATATAGATATTTCCAAAAGGTTGTATGTAACTACTTAATTTACCTACCAACCTACGTAAGTTTTCAGTTCGTGCAAATCATTTTAGATCCCAGAAAGGCTGTTTCCTCAACTTCAATTCCACTAACTCCGATAATAATTGAGGATGGTGTTAATTGAAGCCACTGAAATGCTAGCTTCAATCCGTTACGAGCCCACAATAGAACACGGCTCTCTCTTCGTAATTGAGGAGTAATCTATGATAACCATGAAACAATAGACGGATTATTTAATCCGTAATAATGAAGTAATATTTAAATCATGTAATTCCAGTATAATGAATAATTAATAAAGTAAATAACTGTGGGTATATACCTATTTGTATCCTTACATAAATAAGGATTTCCACTCACCCAGACCAAGAACAGAATTGGAAAGTTGTAATTAAAATGTTTGCTTCACTGGCAATTATACCTACCTAAGATTCATTATTCATGATATAAAAAATTGGACATAACATCGATATTTTTATTAAGTTATACATACAATATTGGATGCGAAAATTACAAAAAAAATAGTACTTACCTACTACCGCCATCTAGTAAGAAAAGAAGCAACTAACTTTGCAACAAAAGCTAACAAGATACTGCAGTATTAACTTATCGGTAACATAAAACGAGCTGAGGTATATTTACGAGCCTCTTACACAGTCATAAAGTCAACACCGCAATTTGTCACCAATCCGCTCTACACTACGTTTATAGCGTTTCACAGTAGCGCCATAAACTAATAAAAGTTGGTAGCGGGAACCACCAATAGATAATGAACTTTTATTGGTCAGTTTTACAGCGATCTAAATCCCCAGGCTATTGTAAGGGGCGAGTTGTAAATGATCGTATACTGTGGCCACTGGAGACTGACTTATTCTGAAGTCTATGTAGGTATAGACAGCATTCAACTACCCTCATATTATTGTTATATGGCAACGGGAATAACGAGCAGGGTTATATACGAATTGACTAAGTATACGAGTTGATAATTAGGAGTTCATGGTTTATTATTATATTGTCCAACAATTTATATTGGCAGATATCTAATACCTACTAAATATAAAATTAAATGTCGATGAATCAATTATTTATAAATCATTAATTCCTTATACTTACGTTGAAATGACTATAATTTTGAATACGTATTCAGGAATATACCTACATATCAAACGCGATACAAGGAATTTATCTAGGTACATACCAGTGTAAAATTATTGCTCTGATTTTTTCAGAAAAACTTATAAAGGTTGCTCCCAGTAAACTCCTAGCTTTATAAGGATGACTCCATAAGGACCACTCCATATATGACACAACATTCACAAACGATATGGAAAAGACAAAGGTCAAACATGGTATAGATACTGTTCATTGTTCGCTGAGCCGGAGTCCCTAAATGTTATCCGACGTAAACAAAACTTGTTAACAACTTACAAGACAGTAAGTAGTAATTAATAGAAAAACAAATACTCGACTGCTAAAAATTTGGAGGGGGCGCAATAATAAAAAACTAGATAGATAAGTATATAGCTTAAGTTATAGGTTGAGGTGCATCGTTAAGCAAAAACACGCTGGGACCAGGGACCCACCTAAAATACAAGAAAACGATAAGATTTTAGTAAATAAATTCACCATTAGGTGCTAAATAATTTATATGTAAGTACAAGACTTATTAAAATAAGAACTCTTTTCAGAAATACTTAAATAGTTTTAATAAAGTTGTCCGTTAATAGTCTAATATCAAATTACGTGATGTATCCTTATATCGTGAAAGCCAATTAAACAATTGCTATCGATTGCAACTGTACATAGAGGACACAGGGGACATGTTACGACACTGAGCTATAGCGAGTCGTGCCGGGTGAGGCGATACTATCTGTGCATACTGTACCTACCCACTGCATTCCTATTGCACACATACGTGACTATGTGGATGTATGGACAAGCTGTTTGTGTGGTCGACTGTACCATCTTATATCGATTCAGGCTAAGTTACCTACATTCTTACATTTGATGAGTTTATTTCGTATGTATCTTTAAAGGTACCTATGCGACATTCAGGATATACTACCAGCATTTAATGAATGTAATTTAATAAACTTAGTTCTTACTTGTTGTGGTTAATTAGTGCATTTTGGTAACTATTCGAAAATGTAGGATTAGTTTATGAATTTTTGAATTACAAACATTAAGGAATACTAATAACTCTACACTATTTATAAAAAAATTCAAGGTGTCTACCAACTCATAACTGTATCCTCATGACAAGGTTACTGGAATTTATAATTAAGTTATGAAGTAGGTACTGTAATATTTTGTTAGTGTACAAGATAATCGAAAAATTCAAAATACATATGCATACACATGCTTGAGCTTTTCAGCTTATTCTGCCCGCCAAATTTAGTGTAGGTATAAACTAAAGCCGCGTCCTAACGTGTATAGTGATTACGTAATGAATCTAGGACATAATGCTCTACTCGCACGTCAGTCTGGTACATAAGTCCATCATTCGGGCCGCTATGGAGAATTATGTCCGGTGTGTCGCTATGCCACCGAATTCGTAATAATGAATAATGTTTTCACCGAAGCAAGTGATAGTTACGCTCAGTTAAATTCAGGAATTTCGTCGTTAAATGTTAGTAGGGAATTCTTGGTACAACCTTAGTAAAATCTCTTAGATAGGTACTTCTTTTTGTTCCCACTAAGTATAACACACACCCATTGATACATGTTTCTAAGGTCACAACCAAGTCATACACAACGAAACATCTGCAACCGGAGAATGAACCCGCAAGGTTTGAATTACTGGTTCTATTATATTATGTACATACTACAAGGTATATGAATATTGAGGTTAAGTAGGTACTACTTAACCCTTATATTGTAGGCTTACTTAGCATTTACAGATACGAAATTAAAATAAACTTACCTATAAAATTTAGACCGACTATAAATCCACTTTAAAAATAAGTGACAGCGACGATTTTTCATCTTAAAAGCCACTAGCTTGTTAGCTTAACATTTCGTCTAATTGAAGAGCAATTATTATAAAGGCATTCAGTATAGGTATCTAGTAGGAAGTGCACTAAAGTCGTGTACGGCTTGGTAGGGGACCCGATCCTATCGTGGCACGAATGTACCGGGTTCGGGACCTATGTACCCACCGGCTGTTTCTACGATTTATGTATAGTGTACGAGATTTACCTGACTAAACTTATACTTTATACGAGTATATAATAAAGTAGAGATTGCTTGAAGATCGATAGGTAGTTGCGTCGTTTTAATATTGGTATTAGGAACACACAATAAATACATATTACGGCATTATAATCTGTATTAAAAATAAATTTGCTGGTACTATTTTACGTTGTTCGAATACTCTTACTGTATACTCAACTTAATAGCTTTATGTAGTTTAAAACTCAGTGTTAATGTTACTCGTCTTACTCGCTAATAAAATCAGAGTTCGAAAATACGCATGTACCTACTCGTAGTATCCTACTAATCCTACTAATATTATAAATGTGAAAGTTTGTAAGGATGTTTGGATATTTGGAAGTTTGGATGTTTGTCCCTCCTTCACGCTCTAACCGTTGAACGGATTAAGCTGAAACTTGGCACACAGATAGTTGGAATCTAGGAATAGGACATAGGATAGATTTCATCCCGTTTATAGGTTCCCCTGGGATGAATGCTACTCTTCCGCTGGCAAAGCCGCGGGTATCGTCTAGTAAGCTATTAATTTTAGTTAAAAACTTTACGTGATAGAGTTCCAAAGTAGCACAAAACTTAAACACAAAGATATTTAACCCGATATATTCTGTTGTTTTAATAATAGCTAGCATTATTTACCCATTAATTATTCAATAATAAAATAATGCATTACAATCTCAATCAAACTCGTATAAATCAGCGAGCGCTAAAGTTTATCATTACCCGCCATGTATTGAATTGCAATAAATAAAAGTCATTCGGACGCAACGTTGCAAGTTAGCGCGCGTCGAGTCGCCACATAAGAAGATCTTTCATCTCACACAGCTGCCGAGACCAGCCATCGTGTACATAATGATACATGCACGAGCCGCCCGCGACCCTATACTCTTTTTATTTCCAACAAACAGGTTCAACTCCTTATAAAATTGCTATATTTTAATAAGGAACCGCCGCTGAATATCAATTAAACCCTCAAATAAAAAGAGTAGCCACATATAAATTAATCATGAAGTGTGCAAATAATTGAGTCGACTAACATGCAGTTGCGAACCTATTACCGCCATTACATGAAATTTCATCCAATCAAACGAATTATATTAATTAGCTCGAATGGCTTTTAAAATTAAATGGCTTTGCGTTATGGTTTTACAAAGGATTTCTATACTATTTTTAAATTAGATTTTATAAATAGCCTTCAATGTTAAAATGATTAACTTACTAAGCTGGTTTATGAGCAGTAAAAAGTTTCAAGGAGGTCTATAAAGTTATATAGGGCGATTGAGTTAAACTGAGCGTAATTGTTACTAAAAAAGTTGTCTAAGGTTGGTTTAAAAAATCGCTACCCATTCGTTAAGGTGGACTGCCAACGAGCGAGTCCGCGGGACGCAATGATCGAATTATCGACGAATATATTCACTTTTTGTTAACACATCTGTCTTTGTAACGTTTATGTTTTTCTTCGGTATGTATTAATTAAGTGAGAAACATTGCGCGGAACTACTCGTTATATCCGATTGCTCGTTCATTATCGACTTCGTTAATTTAATGTTTCATTAATTAAATGATTAAATAAAACAACTCTTATAACTAGTTTTCTTTCTAAGACATTAGAATTTATTTATTAATAAAGACAACTAATGTTTGAGAAGCAGCACGCCATCAAAAATTGAGTCGTTTTAATTCTCGCTCCTCCGATACGTAAATGCTGCGGCGCAACTAATAATTTTTCGTATCGGGCTGAATAATTACCTCTTATCGTCGAAATGATTCAGGCAGAGAACCGAAAAATGGCGGATGGTATACGGACAGCAAAATCGATACAAATCGATTCTTATATTTTAGATTTATTCTTATAAAATGTATTATTCTGTACAAGCACACGAGCAGTTTACATTTGTTTTTACTAAATAAACGATTCTTCGTGATTTCAAACAACGTGTTGATGAATAAATACATAATACTTTAAGACGGGTGAAACATTCAGGCATAGAATTTGTCGCCATAACTGAAATGGATCTTTGAAATCGCCTTCAACACAATCGTGATCCAGTTTTTTATACATATGAGCGTTAAGAAATAAGATTTAAATCCTAATTTAACGAGTTGACTCGCACATACGCCTGAAGCTATTCAGCATTTCTTAACATCAATAACATGCCCATATACGTCGCGAAGCATTTGTGTGGTTTTCTTTTACCGACCGTACGGCTGACTCGAGGAATTCAGTTTTTAGTGACTGTTTGACTCTTTCGTTACCATATTTGGTATACGAGATGATACAGACTATAGTCAATTTAATTAATAGACGTTCCCACCGACCATTCGGTGAGTAAAGGCGATGAAGTCATTATGCATGCTTACGAAATATAAAGACCTTTTCAAGGCGCTCTCCGTTTTGTTCCTTTTTGTTTAACACCTAGTCGTCGGATTACGATTATGGAAACCTTTAATCATTTATAAACGGTCAAAACAGGCATCTTCATTCGATTGGCTACTCAATCTCGTAACGAGAAGTGTTGTTAGTTATTTATGTATTGTTATTCGCGTTCCACAAAGTAAGGGTGAATTTATGTTATGTTTATTCTAAATGTAATTCTGGTATGAGATGAGACACGGTGTTCAGTATACAATGCGACGCAAGGTGGAGACGGTCGGGAAACATCAAAGACGTCTTCAAAACTGGCTTAGTAAATTAAAACATTGCAAAACAGCTATACCGTAGAAGTCTCGCTTGAGCGATTTCAAAAATGGCGTCGCGCATCGACTGGTGACGACGAGTCAGTTTTTCGCAACCGTCTCCACTCGATAAATAATGCCGCGGACTTTGACAAAAACTCACCTAGTC
>LGAG01000003.1:1789788-1799960 GCA_001278395.1 Lerema accius
CCCCGTAGCTTTTTCTGCCCATTCCACGGCGCCCGCGCAACCGTCGACCGATCACTTCCAGTATAGACGTAACCCTAACTATTTACACGGCTACTCCCTAAACTATCTACTTATATTTATGGCAATTTGTTTAACTTCACCGACTATTAAAACTGCAGGAACACGACCACGATTACACTATACTTATCCGAGAGTATTGAAGGATTAGATGGCGCGGAAGGTTATCTTCGCACGAGTCCGATGCGAACGATAGCATGACTGTTAGATTAAATTTACATCTTTCTCTTACTTAGCTTTAAGGGTACGAGACCGAGTCTCTTTGGTAGGCATATTAAATTTGTACAATGTAATATTATGCAGTTCATCACGCCGACTGGCGACTTCACCGAGTCGGTGCTCCACGGGCGACACTTCCACGGACGCACTACGATACACCTACACTATGTTACACGGAAGAGATTTCTACAAATTGCACTGGTTTCCAAACGCGAACATCTACGACGATAGCGCGAATAAAAATATGTAAATAAATCAATAATCAACAAAAACAAAACCCGAAACACAAAATAATACGACCCGTTTCTATTCTAACATTTAACAGTTTATTGTTCATTTTCAATTTGAAAAACATGAATTGTGTCTAATATATTAATTAAAAAAATAATCACAACAACCGAACAACACTTAAATAACGAGAAATAATTACAAACAATTTACAAACACAAGGCTAGGGACTGTTCGGCTTCGATAGTATCACTGGAGGGCCTCGGGGCCCGTAGACCGAGAGGCCTAGTGCTCCGGGTGGCCCTGCGCGGCCGCCGCGGCCGCCGCCGCCGCCGCCGCAGCTTTTTGCGCTTGCGCTTGTTTCTCCTGCTCGTTTAGTTCCTTTATCGCTTGAATCTCTTTCTTTAACTTCATCCTTCGATTCTGGAACCATATTTTGATCTGCCGCTCCGTCAGACACAGCGCGTGTGCCATTTCGATGCGTCTCCTCCGCGTGAGGTAGTGATTCGTGTGGAACTCCTTTTCTAACTCTAGCGTCTGATATCGTGTGTAGGTTTGTCTCCCCCGCCTTCTTAAGCCGTTCGCTCCTGCAACAAAAAAAGGTCTCATAAATATTCATCTAGGATTTTCTAAACAGATGTCACCGGTAATATGTAAATGGTGACATGATCTATGGTTAAGAAAAAGTTTAAGTGACTCCATCTTTAAGTATTCTGCGAAGCGTTTGAATGTTGAATGGGGACGGTTGTCGTACACAGCTTGGTTGAAACGACGGTACAATTGGCATCGTCGACAGCTTCATTTCGTTCAGCCGTCAATATTGATGAACGGCGCTACAGTTCGCCTTTTATACGCCGCAAGAGCATCGGAATTAATACTGGTCGCAAAGTTGATTAAGAAACGTAGGCTAGCGTGGGACTCGATGAAATTATTTTATGTAAATTGCTGTGAGTAGTAGTTAAATTATAGGGCCGCGTTCATCATGCCATTGAAACGTGACTATACTACCAATATTCGATGTATGAAAAATTCAAAGAGCGATTAATCATTATCGAACCTCTTTCGTACGCTAAATATTTTTGAATTGGATACCGGGAACTCGATCCGGAGAAATGATAACTGAATAAGAGGCATTGGCCGTGAGTTGCGAAAATTCGGCTACACTGCAGGGTTGGCATTTTTGCAACATTGCGGGCAAGTAATTAACTCATCGATAAAAAATACGAGACAAAATGAAGTATTGCGAAGTGACTATCAGAACTCGTTTGGAAAGTTGATTTCAATTAAGGTTGCTGAGTTAGGGTTTATTTTGATCTTTGTATTCTTGAGACGTTAGGTACTTCAGTTAGTTCCGTGTACAACAAATATTTATTTTTTCCATGTATTTTTTTCGAAAACCGTTGTACAATCAGCTAGATATATTAAAGCGAAGTACGATAATCACAATCATGATGTAAAAGAAATTTAAAAAAAATCTTCGATATATTGTAACTACCTATTTGTGATCGTAAAACAGGAATAATTTTTATCCGCATCATGAAAAAAAAATTTAAATAAAATTAAAATTTTCCTAAAGTATTTTTTCGCAGGAATTTGACTTGAAAATTATCACTGATTTTAAGTTTTCTGCAGTATAACAAAAATAGATATAAATATAATTATTAACTTATTCACAAGTTGAGAGTGACAACCCTACGACTGTATACAGCTTCCTTGACGTAGTTTGGTTATGTATCGCTTTTATTGCGTGCATGCACTCCATGTATACCTTCAGGAACGCATGCTGCGATGCTGTTTTATTTTTTACGAGAACATTACCTCGCTTGTACCACATAACGGATCGAAAAATAAAGATGGAAGGCCCCAATCGAACCTTGAAGAAATTTTACAACATCATTCTGAAGTTAAAATTACTGTATAGAAGCTTTTATTACAATTTTAGCTCACTACAAAGATTTCATTGTTGTATAAAAAAATTTTTTTTTTCTTAATATTGAATAAGCTGTTGAAATAGCTTTTGGTGACGTACTAGCTCAGTATATAGCTGCTCTTCCTACCTAGAGATCCCACGCTTAATTCTCGGGAGCGACAAATTTATACGTATTTGCCTACGCGAATGTTATATTGAACAAAATTCATTCGATATTTTTTTAAGTTTTGATTTTAGTAACCGAAAAGATAACTAAAGATAAATAAAGCAACGTTGCCATTAATAAAGATTATTAAAATAAAACAAACACATTGAAGGTACATGTTTGTATCTTCAAAAAAGATCAAAAATGTTCTTAATTATACCATTAACCTGTCATTGCCAACACTTTTGTTTCGCATTCGTTGGTAACTCCAAATCTGATTCTAAAATAACGCCTTCAAAATTATATTCGGTTGCAATCAAGATCTTAACTCAAGAAATTATGCATCAAAATAAGCATTTGTGTTTTTTTGATTGAATAAAATAATTAGGATTCGTTTTAATTTTATTAGGTACCTGTAGGATATAAAGTACTCGTACATAAGAATTCGACATTAGATAACATAAGAATACATTTTTTAAGCATCTTCAATTTACAGAACATAGTATATTTTTTAACGTCCTACTTATTAAGCACGCAGTTTTAGGTAAACCTTGTAACGGAAATCACACACTTTCATGTTTTTCACACGTTTCTAGTACCTAATGTTTAGGTAATTTCATCACTTCGATATCACATTTGCTTAATATTCACAAAAAATTGCTTTGAAAGTGAAAGTTTTTGTTTAAAAAATAAAACAAGTAAAAAAATCGGACTAAAATACATCGTCTGCAGTCTTAAACGTAACATAAGATAGAGATGATAATACCTATATTTTCCTAACCAAAGCTTTCGATTTACGTTAAAATGGAAGAGCTTAAGATAGACACTTAAACAACACATTGCCTGCACTGAAATTGAGTCGATACAAAAATAAAGGAGTCGGAACGAAACCAGAGCGCTCTCGACAGTGTGAAAGGGTTACAAACCAATTTAATGGCTCAATTATCTCAAGTACTTCAAGTACTTCAGGGAAGAGCATTCGTGTTTAGACATCTTTAATTTTTTTTAATAATAGCCATGGGAAATACGATAAAACTTTTGATAAGTAAAATTTTGAGTGGATATTTTGATATTGTTTTTTTCACTAGTTATCTATAAGGTTATAGGTACTTTTATTAAAAAAAAATAATTATAATACCTATCTTATGTGTAAAGTTTGTATTTTTTTTATGTTTGATTTACAGATTGATTTTCCAAAATATTTTTGAGAGTTTTGTTCATGAAAAATTCAATAACAATTTGATAGGTACTTACCTAAGTTACCTTACTTGTAGAAAGAAGTAAAATTCGCTGATGTAGTTATTTCGTCTCAAGAAGGATTACTTAATTGTAAGAACATTCTCCCCTTATCCGTAAATTAAGGTCCCGTACGGCGGCACTTAAGTGCAACCTTTTTAATAATTAACAAAAATTCTTAAGCCGGAGTAGTGGTTAATTGAGTGACGCTAATTACCTAAGCCATAAAAGCCTCCGAGGGTGCCACGTAAATACAGAGACCTTTCTTTTATGTATTGCACGTTGTTTAAGAGATTACGTCCAAATTATATTTATGTTGATTAACCGAAGGAACTCGAGGGGAATGGAATCGACGTACCGTTTCTAATGAATAACTTTTATAATTCATCTTTGTACTGAAGCAACTGGAATTCTGAATATCAACTTACAAGGAATGTAGTTGAGTTTATGACTGATAAATAACAAAGATAATATAACGGATTGATTTATAGATCAATGTAATTGAGGATCTTAATATTTAATATGGCCATTTATAATTAAAGTTATAATTTCTGTAACAAACTTATTATGATATTTATACGAAATACAAATGTTTTGCTTTTTACATCATAAAAGTTTTTATAATATTAAAACTATTTATGTAATTTTCTTTTACTACAGAAATTATGTATCAAAATAAAAATCGTAATTAGGTATATTATAAATACTTACTGTAAGACACTATTTGCTGTGCCCTACCAGGGTCATGTGAAACTAATGTATTGTGAACATGCTATAGCAAATAAATAAATAAATAAATAATAACCTATTTCATAGTAATTAAATAGGAATCTGTTTCCGAACGAATAAAAAATACATAAAGTTAATTTAACGCTTGTCTTTATAATGAAAGTTTAACAGGACTTTATCCAAATTCAACGTAATTAATTAAAAAGTGGTTCGATCGATGCATTAAACAGTACAATCGCTCTGAAGTCACGAGTCGAAGTTACTGTTATACGAGATTACGAAAGCCCTTAACGTAACGGTGGACATTAAAATCTGGAAGTAGGTACATTACATAGGTGGTAGATACAAATCAAACGAATTTAAACTCTATTCCTTCACGATTACAACTACAATGTATTAGCAAAACAAAGAATACGTACTGCTCAAAAACTTGCATAAAACCAAAAACATGTGTGCCCAATTAAGACCACCAAGTTTGAGTGTCGATTCGCACCTCGTAAATTCAACTTCAAATCCAGAGTACGCCATTAAAGCAATAAACATGACACCAAATGACTTCATTAGGTTGGAAGGCGTGGTCTCTTGCTAGCAAAAAAGATGTGTAGATGGTACAAAATTCTTCTTAATAGGTATATAATGACCCTGAATGTTTCCGGGGCTCGCAAATCTACGTCATCTGACGCTATTCTAGGTACCCACATCTGTTCCGAGGCTGACTTTCAGGCGTTGGATGACTTCGAGGAATGTTTACATTTGATACGTTGCTCTCTCTATACAATATAGGTATCTACTCCCCATAGTAAATAAGTCATTACGTTTGAGTTGCATACTTGAAAGTCGCAGAAAAAGACAACCTCTACATTATTCAAAGAACATAAAAGGAACGAAATCTCTGAAATCTCACATACCGCAAATAACAACGTGTGAACTTCAAGTAATCTGGTCGTGAAATATTCAGCTTCAAAAGTAAAAAGACCGGGCACGGTTCCACGGAAATCGAGTCGCCGTCGTTCCCAAGATTCTCTCCGAACAAGTGTCAGGCCCAACCCGTTTTGAAACACGTGTCGCAAACAAAAGAAACTTGTCCAACTTCCCCTGCCCTCCCCGGCGACAAAAGGATTGCGCAAGTTATATTAGTCGTAAAGAATTTTGGACTAAGATCTATAGCCTGTAAACCGTCCGTAATTCTCAATGGTCCCGCAATTGCGGGGGACATTTGCAACAACTGTTGTTTTGCTTCGATGTTTTAATTGTTCCTAATTCGTAAAACTTTTGCCTAGTGATTTACAACTGTTGTGCTTCGGAATCGGTGGCTTCTGATTGTTTTTTCTCGCCTTTTCTGTGGCTAAGGAAACATGTGGTATGAGAATTCGAGGACAGAGGAAGCAGTTATTTACACTTGCGGGATCGTTAAGATTTTAATGACAAAAACAATAGTTTTCGTTATAAGTGATGGCCTTTGTCTAAGAAGTTTCAGTCACCTGTGACAAATGCATAGATAAATATATTTTTGACGACATATGCAGCTTATGCTTTCAATCTATGTAGGTAGAGGCGTTTCTAATTAGGAAAATCATAGAGCTCTAACTATCAGTAAGTAAGTAATTAATTAATTACTGGTTATCAACATATCGTATCAGGAAAAAAGTTTAGCGCATCCGTTCATTTCCCGTGTTAAAGCTTAATTTCGGAGTGAGACACAGCATTATCATCTCATTTTGAATCGCGATTGAAACAAGTTTTTAAATAATCGACGCGGGTCGAAACCGGGATTTCGGGACCGAATCGTTTATTACATATTCGGGTCCAACCAGAACTCTGTAGTAATAAGTCAAATTGGTAACGCGAATCGAAAATTACGAAATTACCATGAAAATATGCTGGTTCAGTTTTTCTTGCATACATAGTCTTTATACCTATCGGTTACATGTATAGGACTCCACATATGCTATACGTGTAGTGTGTAGAGGTACCTACAACTTGGGTGGTCCACGGAATCAACTCGCTCGATTATAAGGTATATAAACACAGTCCATTTATAATGGCCGCTCCCAACGTCGTACCTACACGTTCGAAGTTAACACGCGAACCATTCGTCTATTTATTATACATATTGTTATAATTTTATTATTAGTTTATTAAAACATAAACTCAACTCTACTTTTGCAATGGTTTAGTACGTAACTCAAAATTATCGGAGCTTTAAATAGGTAATATTTTTTAAGTTAAGTAGCCTTTAAAAAGTTATGAATTTTAATGTCTCAAATTTGTTATATACCTATTATATATTATATAATGTAAGATGGGTACCCAATCCAATTTCAGTACCATCTGCGCCAAGTAACAGCCATATGCGCAGGCGCATCTTGCCTTCCTCGCTGCCTTCCAATCAGTCCACTAGATGTGTATCGACTTAAGAGGCTGCTTGTTATCTCAAAAACACAATATGAATAATGCAACAGCGGCATACTCGGTACACTCTTAAATTGGCAAAGCTTAATTGACTCAAAGATTGGAAATGAAACACGACGCTTGGTACCTCTTCTTGGAGAAGTCGGCAAGTTTTTGCCTTATCTTCGCCGACCTCATAACGGCATCAATTTAAACCACGGACACGATCGGCTATTAAGTGCTGGTGTCATCAAAAAAAGTTATCAGCTTTCGTTGATGATGTTATAATAGTTGAAATTTATAATTGTACTCAGAAGAAAATATACACGTATAATTATGCGTTTTGATGGTTATTTACCTGGTTATTTATCATAAGTACCTATGTGTACATTATGTACCTACTTAATTTCTCCAAATATTTTAATACGTGCAAATTTCCATTTTGTTGATTATTGTTTACTTATAGATTATTTTTATTCAAAGACATGTACTAGGTACTCGTTCGTATACCTTCAATATTAGGTACTATGTAGTCTTTGATTTTCGGTAGGTACCTTCCCAGCCTTGTAGCCAACCAAATCGACCTATGAACGCACACCGCATATTATATTAAGTTGATGGCTATTAAAGTAATTGCGAAGAATTACTGACATGCCACGAAAATTGCGAGGGCACTCTTGTAGGCGTTTACCGAGAAAATCATCATTTTTGCACGCAAAATGGCATCACCAACCCGATTTCTTCAGGTTTTTGAGAAATTAATTTCAAGTGTATTGTAAATGCAAATTGCTAAATGGTGGTATCCGACATCAACATTTTGATAGTCGTGTCGAAATCGATGAAAACCTGTCCAGAATCGAGTAGGTATTCGTATTAATTATAACCTTACTGCCCTTTAGAATCACATCGACGTAATTTTTATTTATTCCATTATACATTTACATTAAGGTTGACGAGTTTTAAATCATTTAGTGCCTATATAACTACTGTAATTATTACATATTGCGTAAAGATTTAATAATAGGTACTTTAAATTTTATGTACTACATAACGATTTATTTAAGATTCACCATTTAAACCTCTTAACTGGAATGGGTTTCCCATTATATTGGTTCAATATTAGCTCATATATCAGGGCCGAATGCAATAAAAATTGGATGTCCCTCCGGGATTAGGCGAAGCCCTGACGTATGTGACACGCGAAGCCTCAGCATATTTCTATTTCAAAGGGATGCCGTTCAAAGTTATTTAAAAATCAATTTCGAAGCCCTCTCCAACCGAAATTCAATAATCTAGTAAGAGTATTCGTGTATGGAATGCAATATCTACGTCGATAAAATGATGAATAGAGTCTAACATCTACTTTAAAATGATACAATAAATAATGTAATACAGATATCAAATGTACAGTATAATGCAGTGTTTAATTTGATCTATTCAAAGTCAATAGCACACGATAATAACTGAAACGAAGTAGGGGCGTGCGATTGATAAATAGTTAAATACTAAAGTAACGGTCGTAACCATTGACGCAAATAATCTAAACACAAAGCAAACCGCTGAAATCACGCTAACAAGACGCAGCTGTTGTAACCTCTCTCGTGGAGTCCATTTTGAAAAACACAAGTTTTCTAAAATAGAATATAAAATGTGTCACACCTTCCCTAACAAATCAGCCATGATTAATGTTCTGAGCTAAAAACGGAGCGCTCCGTGTGACGGGGCAGTCGCTCATTGACTAGCGCGGTCGCCATATTGCTCGAAACTTGTAGCTGTCAAAGCATGAGTTATGCCTTCGAGCACCGCGTTCGGATTAGTCTACGTCTTGTCTTAAAATAGCAAAGCGAATCAGGCGATCTCATAACAATAGGTACGAATTGACGGACATAGCCGCCCTATAAAAAATATCTGGGCGGTAGTTTCAGTTAAAAAATATTTTTCCGATTTCACGGAGCTTTTGATAAATCGTTGTATTGTTCTGAAGGTGTAAAAATTATAGCGCTTCACTGACTACGAGAGTATAATGGAATTGATTTATATTTTGACATTTGTAGCCAAAACATCCTACTTTATAGTAATCTGAAATTTATTGGTGTAATAAATTGGAAAGATAAGTGCAGTTCCCAGGAGATAAGATGAAAAATGCTTCTTCATTTTTATTGAATTAAGGTTTATATTTTAATTTTGTAAGCATGATTTTTATTTCGTTGCAGGTAAAGATGTCGTGATTAAAGCTTTTGTAGTCTTACATCACGATCTTTGACCCACGCAACCTCATTAGGAAAGGTCCTAGCTCACTGTAGGTAAGCTAGGGTCAACTGAGGTTAACTGCCAACTTCAAATTTAGATTGCCTTTTCTTCACATGGAGAGATTTCGTGATTTTCTATCTCTAATACACACGACATGAATAAAAGTTTGTAAATTGGCATCCTATATAAAATAAGCTTTTAAAGCTTAGTAGGTACCTACCTACTTTTAAAATAATTTTTTACAAAAATCCATCTATTAAAGTACATACATATTATTATTTTTTTGTCTTTCTAGTCCTTATTTTATAGAATAGACGTAACATGTCTTTCTAGTTTAACTTCTAATCTTATTAGATCGTTCGAACTTTATCAGCAATGTTGAAGTAACTTCGTGAAGCTAAAATAGAGCTACGTGAAGTGAAGGCAGAGTACTAAAGTGTTCGATCAAGCAAACCGCCAATCTGCGATTTAGCGTATGTACTTACATAAAAGCGAATCATACTGCGTCCGATAATAATCTCCTTGATTTCATGTTATTACTGAACTATCAGGTAAGCAGTGGTAGCAAAAACGAACGAACTATCTTGTATCTTTTTCCAAGAAGAATTGATTTCAAAAACGAGTTTTATTACGAGAATAGTAAAGTTTAAGTTTCAGTGAAACTTTTAAGATTTTTATTTAGGTACTGTTAGGTAGGTACTTAATATACATAATACTGATAATATTAAATACATAACATTTTTATAACAATCATTTTGTAATTATTTTCATAAATAATTTTAATTCCAAAACCGAAATACAAAGTAACAGTAGATTCCAGAATAGGACCATAAGACATTAATTTAAGTTCTTCATTCTTAAGAAAACGTGATCATCTAAATTAATTTCTCTTAACATAAACTTAAACATATACAAAAATAAGGAGTTCTAAGCCAATTTAATTCAACGAGTCGTGACTACGAAGCCTGCGAACAGTACCTACTAGCA
>LGAG01000003.1:1800105-1875856 GCA_001278395.1 Lerema accius
TACAATTACAAATTAATTTGTAAAAAGTTCTCTAAGATACGTTTTTTATTTTTAAGATTTATTCACAATGTTCACACCTTGCTACCTACTTATTAATATCGATCATCTGATGCATACTTTTATACTAAGTAACTATTTTAATAATGGTAGAAATATACTTTCTTTTCACAATAAATATAATTCCATACATAGGTAACCTATGACTGTTAATATTTCGAAACAAAATAACCTACACTAGCATACGAACAATACGAAATTGTATTAAAGGACTAACTTAAGCATAAATGCGGGAGGCATTAAGAATTCTCCAAGTTGAAATCCTCGGGATAAATGCGCCGAAAATCTTATACGGTTAAAAGATCTAGCCAAGTCACCTGCAAGGGTAGAAGGTATTCAAGTTGGGCGTAACTGTAAGATAACTTTAGAGTTTAGTAAAGAAACCGCAGCGGGCTGACGACTACCTTAAATCTTGGAGCTAAGGCAACGAGTATATTGCTTCCGAGAATATTTTATACTTTGCCAATATTGAGTACACTGGTCTTATGTCAAAGATATTTTGTAAAAGATATGGTAACGAAAATGTGTAAACCGCTACAATGCATGTCTTTATCGTTACAATAATTATTTGCCGTCCTTTTCGTACACTAATGAAAAACGACCCAATTTAATCGTATTTGGTTTTCCATGCTGCGGTTTTTCTACTTATAATATATCTGTTTTTGTATATTGTCATTTCCCTATGTAAATAAAAAAGTGTTGCCAAATTATTTGTCGTTTATCATCATGGATATATTGTATCTATTTTATGTGCGTCATAATGACGTATTATTTTAAGTAGACTATAAATTAGTGTCAGATATCTGAAGTGATATAAAATTAAGTACATTTTTCTATAGTGATAGCGCAGTCTCATGCACACATTTTTAATTTAGGTACTTTGCTACGTGTGTTTATCGCTGTAATATGTTATTTTTCATTATTAATGTGAACCTTTCCAATATCTACTGCCTACATTTTTCTATACTCGTTAACCACTTCTGAAGTTATCTGAAATTGATCGCCTTTATCAAAACGACCAGCTTTTAACCTTTCATCCACATTTTAAAATGATATTGATACATTTAGTACCTAATACCCATTTAAAAATAGGGGTTTAGCAAACTATTCAGTGTGTACAAGGCCTTAATGCAACTTACGCCGCTGAAGCAGGGATTGTGCCGAGATTTTGTCTGCATTTGAAATAAATATTCAAGATTTGCAGTCTGAACACTACACCACGACATGAGAGTTTCAACCAGGAATTATTTCTGTACAAACAAAAGGAAGTCCCATCGTATATTAGCATCGCAATCCATTCATGCTGAGTATTCATTTGTGAGACATCCTTTTTCGGTTCATAATCGTGTAATCATTGCATACAAATATGTTACCTACTAGGTACAGTTTGTGTTGAAACTTTAATTTATATAAACAAGGATGAAGAATATAATTCAACACATGATTTAATGTGACGTGTGCAGTAACCCATGAAAAGTTACAACGTACGAAATAAAATTCTTATTTAGAAAAGTATTAATGTAAAGCAAATACAGAACGTACCTAAATGTAGTCATAATTTGTACGATATGAAAACATAAACAAGTATCCACAATCGTCCCGTCACAGCAACATCCCATAAAACGTTCCCTCCAAAAACCTGTGTCAATAAAGATAAAGGAAAACTAATATCAAAACAGAATAGGTACGTGATAAGAAAACATTTATTCCCTATGTTTAATGCATGATTTGTCATAATTTTCCATCCACCCCCGTTTGTCCGTTGTTTTGTAGCCAGCGAGGAAATGGGCGTGTATGATATATTGTTTATCTTATTTATCTCGGACGTAAGAAAAATTGTAGGGGAAGCATTGGAAGCATTGCCAGGTTTATTAACAAATATGCTGCCGAGATTGCGGGAGAGTAATTGCGATTTATCTGGCCCTCCCTATCCGCAACTACTGAATGAGTTACCGTAGGCAGTTCGCGAAAGTATCGATAACGAACAAGGTGGCTTATTGAGCAGAATCTTGTTTACATGCAATGAGATTGAACCTTATTATCAAAGAGACTATAAGTCAAAATACTACATCGTTAATTTACAGGAATAGAAATGAGGAATGGAAAAATACTTCCAGCGTGTTAACAAGGTTTTTCTCGCCCTGCAACACCTACAAGCGTAAGTAAGTACTAAAGTTAACACTAGATTAAAAAAATAAATGGTATAGTGTAAAATCCAAAGATGTAATTAAAGTAATTAAAGGAAATAAAATCATTGTCCTTGCAACCCTACTGATGAGAAGAAACCGGTAAGGCCAGTTGCACTCACCCACTAAGGGTTTCGCACCTTATAAAGAAGCAACTTGATTATTATCTTGAACGTGTATGAGCTACTGCGAAATAAAAAACTGTTCCGAGATATATAAACTTGAATTATGCTTTTTGTTCAGAAGTTTGTTAAATTGTACTCAAGACAGAAAGTACACGCGTGCAAAATCAACTTAAATTTTCATGGTTTCATTGAGCTAAAATTCACCTTCACTTTATAAATAAACTAGCGCATGTCAACGTATCAGAATATCAGATTAATCATACCGAGTTTTGTGATGTTTTATTTTTCTTAAAATTATTGTAGAGCGTTAAAAACTGGAATTTTATCCATTTTATCCACGTTTAAATTTCGGATCAAAAGTCGGTTTAAATTATAAATCACAACATGGCGTCACTGCCCCGTGTTTGCGCTCGCCCACATAATCCGTTCGGGCCACGGTAAATCCATCGTTCTGTCGCGCGCACCACTAAATCATCATAAGAGAATCCCGTGTGCGATATAAACTATGCAGTTGCTACGTGATTCTGTTTGTAATAAAGCCTAAAATGGTAGGCAAAAGATAAACATGTGACAACTGTTTATGAGAAGAGTGATGAATGTAATCGTGACGATTTTTCACGATTGTAAGATGTTATTTTTTTATAATTTTGTCTGCTTAATTTTTTTTATAGTATAGTATTACCTAATACTATCATGTACCTACGAGTAATACGTATGTGAATGACCTCCCAAAGCTACAAAAAATATATCACTGCTAGTAATACAGCACATAACATTTTCAGATAAAATCACAATACTCACAAAATATAATACAAGGGCATTGTACTCGTTTATATCCAAACAATGACAAACCCATCTAAATAAATTTTCTGACCTAATTCATTAGCCCAATCTTAATCAAGGGTAACAAACATAGCCAATAAATTTTGTTAGATAACCGGATCCCGAAAATCATTATCAGATGTTCGAAAATGGTCGTTCGCTGAAAAACTAGGCGATATTTTTCGTTCTTTTTGTTTGCACTCGATTTCCGCAGTGGTACCTACTGAAAAAGTTCATGTCGTAATGCAATCGCGCGGCATTAGTTTCGCAATTTATCAGCGTTCTCGCTGCAGCTTTGAGGGATTAATACGGAATAGCAAACTTTGGGTGGCGCAATATTGAACTGTGTAGTTAACAAAGAGTCTATATACAATGCGCAAAATCGTTTGAAAACCCGTTTCAGTGTCCATTTTCAATTCAATTACTATAATAAAAGGCTTGATATTATTGCCTAAATTGTACCATTACTATAGGTAATACCTATTGGTAGACGTCAAATGACTCAGTGTATAAATAAGTTGATTAGGGAAAAATTGTGATCAGCGTAAAAAAATACCTACAGCAATTCGAAGAGTGAGGAAACTGATTTCCAAAACTCTCTTCTAGGTGGCGCTACTAGATTATGTAAGTCAAATATTATTAATTCCATCTGTTTGAAATCATAATGGGGTTTTCTAGTGCGGTATTAAGTATCTATAAAGGAACTAATTTTCAATTCAATACCAATGTTTGTGGAGCGTTTTCTTGTAATAACCTATGTAAGTATATTAGCTTTAGCACTAACGTCTTTCTAATCGCCATCGAAAACCTAAGTATTTAATTACCTAATGGAAAATGTGTGACCTCCGCAATATGTCCGTATATAACAAGGAGGTCATTGATGCATTACTGATGCAAAACCATACAAGGTATAGGTACCTATTGCTTCGAAACAAAATAGTTTCAATGCAATCATGTAGAGTTAACCGGACTGGCATTCCAGTCACTGAAATGAAGTAATAAAACAATAAAAACAGAACTAAACAACTAGTACTCATGCGATATTTGTTTGTCGGAACATCGCAATTTTTAGTTGAGAGTGGTGAGCTATTGCAGCAATTTGGCTTTTTCGCTCGATTTATGCGAATAACACCGCCCAGTGAAAAGCGGCCAAACAAGCGAAATTTGTTGTGGAAACAGCAACTGTTTTTTAGTTTTGTGACTCTTTATATCAGTCAAATGTCTCGCTGTTGAATTGCATTGCTGACTGATTTGTTTACAGCGCTGCATCCGCTGAAAAATATTAATCGGAAGGACGAGACTAAAATATTGGGCACTATATCTAATGAAAATTGTAAGGGTTTATCTTGCGTAAAATATACTCTGAGACTTTCATATCCATATAATCATTCTTAAACATTAAACAAACTACTTAGGTGAAACAAATGAATATGTTCTTGAGTATGCATTTTTACATTTACAAAAGATTTTCAATATTTACAAAAGATTACCAAAATCTAAATAAGCGAATCTAAATGTCGCTGTTTTAAAATAATTTTCTACACGAAGACATAACTTTTAAGGCAAGGCCACACAAGGCATTTAATACTAAATAAATCAGCGTGGTTGACATAAGAACCTAAGCACATACGTTCTACAATGGGTCGTACGATCAGTTAAGTTTGTTAGGCCGTGTCGTTACGTCAGCGACGCAATGGGCATAGATTGACGATAGCGTGACCGGCAGCGCTTGAGCCCACACAATAGATATACTGGGCTTTCCTTTACGTCGTGACTTATAATCGCAACCTCGGTATATTATTTAAATACTCCTACGTTGATACAAAAAATACTAAATAATAGAATTTGTTCAGAAGGGTAGGGTTGATATTTTTGGTAACTCTACCTTGACATAAGCTCGATGCTCTTTAAGTTATGTAATTTAGTAGAAATAGGGTGTATGTAATAAACTTGACTGGTCTAAAGTTTTTAGTAAAAATTTATACGAAGTGGTGAACATGATGCTACGATAAAAATAGATAAAATTATGTTCACTTGTAGTTTTGTTTGGTAGGCCTAAGCAACAAGTGATTATAATATTTTTGAATCCAAAACAAAACTTCAAAAATCTATACCAATATATCCTATATACCATCACTTTCTTACTATCGTCAAGTAAACCTATCAAATATCAATAAAAACCAGTAATTATATTGCGAAATATTCATAGCCGCGTATTGTACGAGTATAGCCAAATGTAATCAATTTAATATACATGCACTGGCTAAGTCAGAGACAAACAGCGCGCTTGAAGATAATATTTCATCTTCGCGACGTGTACGGCCCGCCCAGCTGCATCGAATGTAGCATGACTGCAACATGGTCAATATTTTTATGTATATAATAATATAATATCAGCCTAAAAGGTTTCCTTGATGAGTTAATCATTAACTAATGAATTTGTTATGAGCTTAGAAGTTTGGCAGAAGTTTGAAAACTTTTCAGCGTGAAATTTTAAAGTTGAAAATTTTTTAAACTTGAAACTTTGAGACGTAAATATTACTCTAAAACTGACTGTGTTGGGGTTGCAAAAAAAACTGAAATGGAATAAAAATGTGGGCCACTATAGGTACCTACCTACTTTGTCTTATATATAAAGATATACATGTTTACAAAAAACATTGAAATACCCTATAACCACCATACATACTCGTACAATAAGTTTAAGGGAAGTCGTAACTACGAAAATTCGTATTTACTATCGTAATTACTTTTAGCGCGACTAGAGGGCTCTAGTGGACCCTTTCGTAATATATTGCGTGTTTCAAATAGTTCAAGCCTGCAAGCACCCTCCGTAATAAACTGGGATGTATTATCTACAAACTATGATAAAAATCATTTACTATAACTTGTTATACCTACTATCTGAAAATATTTTCAAAAACTAAGATTTAATTAAGAACTATCATGTACATTTTATTAACAATGAAACTTTTCTAGTTTCCTCCCTTAGCAAAACACGAGAACATTATGAAGAATAAAATGGCAATTAATTGTTTTCCCCAATTAAATTACCCGACGCTGAAAGCTAATAAAACCCCTCCACTGCTATTAATTTAAAGGCACATAAAACAAAACCGTTCTCCAATTAAGTGCAGTAGTAGATAGATCTAGTGCAATAGTTAGTGTGCCCAGTTAGAATACAAAACACGCCACCCCACTACATCTCTAGTGTCGTATCTGTTCTATTCCTGTCTAAGCCCTGCAATAGGTCTACGGGATATCTAGGCATGCATAGCTTTTAGGCTTTGACACACGAACGCATTTTGCTGATATTTTATGTTCAATCGATGGATGCGATTTTGCAATTTAGGTATGTATAAAATTTTAGTGCTTCGTTATAAATTTTAACATGTGATTAAAGCCTTTTAATTTAGATAAAAATTATATTTATATTTCACAGATATAGGTATTTTCCACAGAAATTAAAATTAAATAAAATGGCATATTGTATTCTACTTTCTAAATGTAAGGTCCTTTTAATACTTATAAACGTATATAAAATGGAAAATGTTTTAGGTCATCATAATGTTTTGTTTTATTCTGAGAAAACACAGTTTAAATGTTAATGTTTAAGAAAAACTATTTGTCTTTAAATTCGCGGTTACATCGCCTATCTACCAATGTTAAAAAAATATCGCTGGTAATAGAAACTTGAGGAATTCTGCAAGAAATAGAGTAAAAAATACTTTGATGTCGGTCAATCGTCTTTCCATACGAAGCCTAAGATCTAGAGACAATAACAATGCTCTTAGAACGCTTTATTCGAGCACGAAGACCCTTCCTATTCCTTCGCTATACGAGTATGTATTATTGCTTTTATTTAGACTGTCACGATCCAGTTTTAATTGGCTCGGCTCGGCTCCCATATGCGAACGGTCATTTTAAATATGCATTGATAAAAGCTATACGTACAAATTATACAGAGAAGCGATGTGATTTAATGTATGACAATATTTGTTTCAGTTTTAATACAATTGAATTGTGATTTTTAGTTCTTACCTACTACATAATAATGACGTTAGTACCTAACGTGTTTTTTATTTGAAAAGGATAATCGTGCTTTTGAAGTTAGACAATACTCATAGATGTCATCTTAAATATTTAATGGAAAACTACAGTTACATTACTAAAGCTGTGTGAGTTTTATTTAGGGTTCAAAGCGTATGTGCTCATTTTAATCGCAATTTCATTCTCAGTATCGTATATAATATTAAGTTTTTTAGACAAGTGAAGTTTTTAAGCTTCGCTGTCTGAGTCATTATCTTTACACGATGCGTGTAAAATGGAATTATTTGAGGTCCTATTTCAAGCAGTTGTCTATTTGAGATTTATTTCTGATGTAGGTCGGTCAGTAGCAGCTACAATAGTCTGGTTAGTAACACGACTTAATTTTCTTTTGACAGTAATTAGACACTCAAGCGTACCTTATCGAACGTATATGAATAACACATATTAGCAGCATGTAAATGTTCCTTCATTGGGGAGGGCAGAATTTAGCCGTTGTTAATTTGTCACATTGAATTAGCCGTGGACGGTAACTGATAGCCTTAGCATGTTGCACCCAGCAGGCCGCCAATATGCTCGTAACTGTCGCTGGCTACGATTTAACGCCTAACTACACGCCTGCGTAGATGCGTATCAGCGTAATCTATGACGTGTTATATGTATCGAATCAATACGCAGTCGATGATAAAAATGTTTTGTAATTAAATCAGTGAGAATTTCGTGGTTTTAATCCGGTATTAACGTAGAACTTTACAAAATTATAATTGGTGCTGGAACATCGTAAAATAACCTGAGATTTTTTAATGATTTTTGTATTGTTTTGCCTTATAGGAAGTTGGTTTATCGACAGCGATAGTATTTTTATTTTCAATATTTTTATTTCCACTGACATTATACGTAACTCGGTTAATTTAAAGCAAAAAACTTTCGACGATTACTACATGATACTAAAAATAACACAACTAGTTAATTACAGCTCATAAAAACATTAATAAATGTAATATCAATCATGCCTAGGCAATAAAATGTATTATAGTAAAATAAAATGTTTTATAAAGGTTAGAAATTTTCAAACGAAAGATGCTTTCAAAGCATAATTTATGGCACCGTAAAACTATTCAAAGACGATTTTTAACCATAAACAAAGTCGTTCCAAAAAAGTTTAGAGAAAGTCTGCCAACTTTAAAAGACTACGGTTCTGACCGACACATTATTATGGCAAATCATAAAAAGTGCCCAAGTGTACGTTAAACTTTTTCTTACCTTTGTGCTCGGGATAAAGGGAGAAAGTTGCGCAATGGACGGCCAGCTTTCTAAAATTCGATATTGTTAGTCTATTGTTCGGATAAAACTGTTTCTCGGATAAGGAAAGTTTGTTCTTTCGTAACACTACAAATAGAGTTGGATGCATCCGATCCTTTTTTGCCATAAACAACAGTAACACAAAATAACGACCAACAACCATGATTTAAATTACGTCAAGCGTAGATTGCATTGTTCTTATGAATTACGTAGAGAACTTCAAATCCTACCTACATGTCGCTTGATTTTAGACGCTTATTTACAAAGCCAGTTGTTAAAAGTATGTATAATATAAAATCATTATTGATCGCATTACATTTATCAGGTTCTAATTGGACTAAATAAATATTTATATTTCAACAAACATAACCTTACCCAATCCTCCCAAATCAACACTAGATAAAACTATTTTAAAGTCTAATAAACAGCAAGTTTATTAAACAAAAGCTAGTAATAAATCCAGCGACATGTATTACTATAAATACTTTCTGCGTTGTTTAGCACAGGTTTGGTTGTCGTGCCAGGGCGCGGTTACACAGGCTTGTTAGCGAACAATGCCGGGGCAACAACTATGTACTTACTCGTACTGCGTATGTAGATATGCGAAACTGGAATTGATACAGACTTAATGTTGAATTTTGTATTGCATAAGAAATTACTTACTTTATATATTTGAAGCTTTTTTAAGCATAATATTATAGTTTATTTTATAGTAGCTTAGGTATGTAGAGCGTTTTAGGTGACACAGTGAATAGTTTAATTGACCATATTGATGACTGAATTTTTTTGCGTGTCTTATCCTGCTTAATATTGCTCAAAATTAACAATTAATTTAAGCTTCTTTAAGTAAACTCTCCTCTCATCTTATCAAAACCTGTCTCGTAAAAACCCTCATGCTTTTCATTTGAAAGGAATATTCAAATTAAAATATCCAATAAAGCGACCATTGCGTATAAATATGTTAATAAATACGCGTCTCCATTAATTCATCAAGCAACGACATTAAAATAGAAAAATAAACAATAAAAGTGCACCAAGCTGAAATAGACCCATCGATCATTTGAGCCTTTTAAAAATTCATGCCATGTCAATGGCGTTAAACGGGGCAATAAACAACTTCGGCTCATAATGTAGACATTCACGACTGGGTCTTGCATCATGACAGTACATCAGTAGTATCAAGCCTCATTGAGTTAGATGCGCAGTGCATAAATCATCGATTCATAAGAAATAATACGAATTTAAATAAAAAAATTTAATATGTATTGCGTGGTATGAAATGTCGCTTGTTGGAACTGTGTAGAGCCCAATGTGGCTAGACTTGTATTTTTTATAGATGTTCCTGATGTTGGAAAATTTGTGAGTTAATAACGTATTAATAAATATATCAAGTTATCAATCAAGTTAAAAGCAACTTCGTATAGTTTTCTTTCTAGTAGTCATACGAATTATGAGAAGAGACATACCTATACATAATACTGCAGTGTTTGTATAGTCAATGTATTTTTAAACAGCGAAATTTAAAGTAATGTTCATTCAACCATAAATTTTCTCCTGCTTTTCATGCAGGAAATTTCATTAAAGAGAAGATAGCCCACACGTGCTTAGTACGCTTTTTATAAGCGTAGGAAAGTTATAAATCAAATAGAATGCACAAAATTTGGAGTCGTAAATAGGCTCGTGGTACTTCATAACTCTCCAACAGAAGCTTGAATGTAGTACCGTATACAGAATTTCCACCTAATAAAAGGCCATGTTACGTGTAGGGAACGTTAGACACGCAATTATGAGGCGACCAATCTACTGAGAGCCGCCGTTCCCTTCCTGAACTTAGAGTCGAGGACACAAAGGGGTGGATGTATGAATTACCGCAGATCTTGGTTGATTGGTGAGGCTACACGGCGAAGTTTCACCTTAAACGTTAATTAGTGCGTGCCTCACGTTCTTAGACGTGTTTAGATGTGTGTTTGCGAGATCACTATCTAGATAAATAGGTAATGAATTAAAATAAAAACCATGAAAACGTGTGACTTCGTCTTCGTCAATTACTAAAGGTGCGTCTATAGATAAATTGCCGCAACTTGGTAGGTACAAAAATATCTAGGGTAATTTTCTTTAATGCATTTGTGAGGAATCCCGATTTCGTAATAGTCTTCAGTAATTAAATGAGTTTGTATCAGATAACTATTCTTTCAATATCTCGGTGTTGTTAGAGTAGATAGTAGGTAGGTATAATGTGGAGGTGTAAACCTATATCATAATAGGTGGGTAGGTATTTATGCAAATTTCAGGCATTTAAAATTCCATATTTAATTAACTATGTAAGATTTTATAGACGCAATATATTTGGAAATTCATTTTAAAAATACATTTTCATTAACAAAAAATATTCAATTATATATTACATGTTTATTCGTTAAGAAATAATCATTTATTAGGTACTTAACTTGCAATTTCGTAAGAAGAATAAAAATTCGAAATAATCACTGACTTTTAATTTTTTTTTTATTTAACCAGCCAGTGAGTTACGAAGTCTCTTTGTCAAGTAGGTAAATCACACCAACATTAAATGTTATCTTTAGTACTCGAATGTATCAATCGGCCAATATTGGTCTCAATATGCCATTATTACGAGAGGTAATTTGATGTACAGATTAATGTGCGGAACAATTTATTGTCAATTATCGTAACCGACGCCACGGTGGGATCAATTAACACAAAGGCAATTGCAAATTACACTAACTAACTAACAGATAGATATCTATATGTCAGATGGGCGAGATTGTAGTCAGGCGCAATCTTAATTTATTGCGTGTAGCTAATTTGTCAGATAAAGACAATAATAATGGACGTTATGCGTTTAAAATTTAAAAAAACAACTGCTACTGGAAGAGTTAAGACGGTGTGATACAATTAATGATTTTGTATATAAAAAAGAAGCAGATATTTACTGTAGCATGTATTTAGTAATTTACTTATAATTTATGACACTTGAAATTACCATTGATTACAGAAGTTTCTCAAAATTACTCGAGATTGGTATATTTCGTAGAGCTTGTTTAACACAATGCCTAGTTCAAAATTCTGATTTTAGCACTGTTCATTAAAAAACGAAAAATCTTAAGTTTACTTTCAAAAGTAAGAACTGAGGAAACCTTAACTTTTTATTTTGGAATAATTTAATGGGACACTTCGAAAAATATTGCCTGGGACATTAGATGTCCCGGGACTTAAGTCCTACTCATGCAGGAAACGTATAGGTAAGTACTTCCCAAATGAAGTTTGTAGGTTTAATTGCTCCGGGGATTACGCTTGTTTGAAGTTCAGCAGTTAATTAGTCAACTAAAGACCTTATTTAGCTCTGCAATGAATTAAACATTATTTTGCCGAATCAGGAATTAAACTGATTATAAATGCTATTTATCACCTAGATTCCAACATTAATCAATAATATTGCAATAATATTTGGTTGAAAAAAACCTATAAGTGTGTCAAGTAAACATAGTAGGTACCTACGAAAGTTTAAAAGCATTCAAGTTTTAATTGGCGGGGGAATTGGCTTTACGTATTTTTAAGCAAAAATACGTTAAAACACTTAGCTCGCACTGTTAAATTTTTCTGACGGAAGGGGGGGGGATTATCTAAATCTACTACTTACGTTATACCTAGGTACTTAATTCGATGACCATTTAGGTTATTTTTTATTAGCCTATTAGCCTTAGACCTCAATTTCCTAAACATCAATGGGTAGGTAAACTTTCATCTTTAAAACAAGCATGCAAGTTAATAGAAAAAAAAACAATCTGAAGTATTTGATATGCACTAACTGCCGTGCTTAATTATCATTTAAGTTAGCATATCAAAAGAAAACTTTAGCTCGTAACTGCATTTTATCACGACAATGCCGGACGACTACTCGAAGCGTACACTAACTCATGGCCCCTCAAAATACGGATGTATAATACAATACAAACTTTACACATATTCAAATTCTACTAGTCGACCCGCCCTCGCTTCGCTTCGTTGTATGTTTCTTCAATATGGCTGACCACGTGAATTGTCAGTCACGTCAATTAGAGAAATCACATACAAATTTTAAATTTTAATAACTTTTGATAGAGTGGACTGATTTAAATAAAATGAAGCCTAAATAACGCCCCGAGTTTAGGGTTATTTATGTATTTCATTCATTGTTCTGTCAAGTCAGCCGTTTTTACGTGATGCTCTTTCAAACACACAGACAAACAGAGCCCCCCCAAGTTTTAATTTTATTATGTAAGATGGCACATGTAATTGTGAACTTAAAGGGGGCGTTCAAGTATTACGTAACAACATTTTTGCAGATTTTTGAACCTCCCTCCGCCCATGTAACGCGTTGATGTTTTTCTGAACCCTTCGTATCATATATAACCTGAATTTAAATTTATGATCGCTGAAAACTGATCAAATCACTCCATTTGTTTGTGGACGATTAATTCATAGTATTTCTCTTTGTACCTACTTACCTAATCATATAATAATATCGAATTATTCAGATTACAAGTCATAATTTGAGTCACGAGCTACACGCGATAGTTCATTATGGCATTAGTTAATTCTCCACCCACGTTATGTTTAATGTTAAGCAAAATTTGTTTTCGAATATAAGAAACAGATTCAAAAATTTACAAATACCTAGGTTTTCTATTGGAATATATAGGCACATAAAATACACAATTTATATACAATATACTTACTATACTCATAAAATATAATTATGTAGGTAATAAGATAGGAGTAAACATTCGTAATGAAAAATACAATTCATATAAGCCGTCATTTCTGTCATTAATTAAGGTCGTACCTACATACGATGTGTCCACTCCACTACCGAGGTGATTGCAGCCACTTAATTCTACTCTGAACATTATACTTGACTAAACTTATTGTTTTAAATTACCTAACAATAAATTTATATTGAAATAAAATACCTATAATTATAACTACGCAATCAGGCAAGTGGTCTATATAAATTCTAAGTTATTCACGAATCAATTAGATATACACAATATATACTTATTTAGGTATTCGGTTATATCGCGCGACTTTTTCGCGATAAAATGTATCCCATATCCTTTCCCAAGTTCAATTCTATCTTCTTACCGAATTTCATCAAAATCGGTATTGAACCGTTCAGGCGTGAAAGCGTACCTAGCAGACAGACAGACAAATTTACATTACATTGACATTAAAGTGGGGATTTACGATCAACTATAACATATTTTTATAATAGGTAAGTACTACGTGTAATAAAACAAGAAAGACATTACAATGACGAGTACAAATTACATTGGAAACAGCCATCCCTAGGTCCTTAATTAAGGTCGCTACAGGCGATGTGTCCACTCCGTTATCAAGTCGGTTGCAGTCACTTCATTAAAAGGAACATTCTACGCGACTTCGTCTGCCCCGACCATGTTTTATGGGATAAGCCTATCAAACAACTGTAATGGGTACAGGTGACTTTTAAATCATTATTCTCTTGTAAAATTGATGTTATTTCGGTCTTTGATATCGTTTTTGATTTATATACTTGACATGATTTACACAAGTTAAAAAATGCGTTGTGAATATTATTTTAATTTGCATGCAAAAGCTATAAGAAATACTATTATAATAGTATCGTTTACTTCCTAACCTGTTAACATGAAAATGTAAATAAGCCTTTATTAACAGTAAAATAATACAGCAAATTAGTATTTATCATATTAAGCGTTTAATATAGAAACTAGAAATCATAACTCAAGTTTATTAAGTGCTTAAAACAAACGACTCTATTTAATAATCAATAAATGACACTCGACTGTAATAAACGAAGGAGGCACGGTCGTTTCAATTTGCTACGTCTTAAGATGGCAGGTATTTGCTACTGACTGTTTTTGTGGCAACCACTTCAGACCATGGCACCTGTTTGCACTTGTAAGTCAACTATAGGTATATCTATTGATATACATATACTACGCAGTTATACAAAGCTTATTAGGTAGATATGTATTTCTAATGTCAAGCTTTCAATTTTAAAATTACACAAGCGTTGAAACTTCTCTATGTTATCTAAAGATAAGGCTGATAAAGGTTATCAACTATAAAGTATACTATATATTTTCTTCCCCTCCAATTAGATGTTAATTACTACTAGTCAATGAAACTGATATCTCGGAAGTGCATAAAAATCAATGAAATTCAAAGTCAGAGCAAACATTCACTGATGCGTATAGAAGTAACGAATGAAATTCAAATTAAGTATTAATAGAGATATAAATAAATTTAAGTGTAGTGAGAATGTGGGTCTGCCGTTACGGGTCCGGTTCGCTTTATGTGCATATCGAAGATGGATGGCGCGGTAGTGCGGTGTGGGGGGCGGGTAAGGCGCGGGGAGAGCGGCGCATACTTCCCCCCCTCCGTCACAACCGCGCCGTAATGGCCGCGACCACTCGCAGCCCCGTCAGACGACAAAAATGCCATAATAATGGCCCCTGAATAGTTTTTACTGCACCGCTCCAAATACCCACTCAACCCCCAGTACGTGACGACTCGACGGTCATCTCCCTTTTATTGAGAAATTCGTCAGTTTTATTTCGCGCAAGGAAAAAGTACATGTCGAAAAGAATGGAATCCGGTTGTGTCATTTCAAACACTTGATAAGTATCTCGGGGTAATTTTTTCGTTGCTCAATTCAGTGAAGCGGCTTTCGTTAGCATTTGGCGAATGCGCCGTTTTTATCTGTCTATAGGGATGGACGGTCACCTTCAGAATGCTTTAATTGTGAACCAATAAGAAATTTTGTTCTTCTAGCGACTTAGGACAGGTTCCCGCCAATACCTTATTAGGCGAGATTAATTCACTATCTCCTCTTAATAAGTATGGAAAAGAATACACTTAATGCATTGAGGCCGCGGGATTTCAAATGGAGACAAAAAATTTAATAGCACTGTCGAACTTTCTGAATAAAATTTTGAAAAATTTATTAGTAATAATTATTACTGAGTAATTGGTAGGTATATAATTCTTAATTAATTTCCCATAGCTTTTAATTTTCTCAGAACACGTTTTGAATCAAGCTGTACAATGATCAAAAGCAGCCCAACATCTAATTAAAACAACGAGCTGCTAATAACTGGTGTGTCGTATCGGTGCGGCGATATTGGACGTCAAGAACGTTCACCAATTAAGAGTTTCCCCGAATGTCCGGACAGAGTAGTCCAAAATGAGAGCACCGTCAATTACGCCCGCCTCGCGGCCTGTCCTGCCAATTACCTTCCAACCAGCCCACTGATTGATAAAAAAGGGCTTCGAAAACTCGCCAAACAAATTCTGGTTATCTTCGAGCGAAGAACCGCAGGCAGTGAGCGTGCGCCCCTCGCTTTCCCGACCGATTCCGACAAAACCCGCTTACTCCCGATAATGTTAATTAACTAAAACATAAATATTACGGATAACTTTCAGAAGCGGCGAAAGAATTTTCGAGACGTAAAATAAAAACAAAACGGCAGCGCGGTGCAAAAATCCGACATTTTTACGAAATCGCCTTTATTTACGATCGTTGTGGAGCTTCGAAAAAACTAGTTCGCGCTTCATGTATGAACCATGACGCGGTCGCAAGAACAATCACCGAGAATAATTCATATTCCGAACGCGCTGCAAATATCCCGCGCTGATTTACGAGCCGCTGCACTCCATCTCTTGTACTGTTGCAATCGTTATCTTGGTGACAACGAACTTTTAGAAATAATTGGATTTCGATTGTGCCGCAACGGGAATTTTCCGGTGTCTACGTCATTATCGATTACCATTTAAAGGCAATATAAATTGTGATCTAAACTATCGCATGCTCACGGAATAGTATCGCGACCATATTTGTTATCTAACACTTCAATATTCGAATATAAGGATCCCGAGGTTACTTAGTTCGCGTCGGCTTATTGAAGGGGTGCCGGGGCGGCCGGGTTGCGCGACACCTGTATGCGTTATTGTGTCGCATAAATTCCGACGACCACGATTCACCCACGGGGCAGTGTCGTCCCTTGGTTTATTGAACCCTGGATCGAGATAAGGCGCGTACTGTATAGAATAGCGGTGAAAACATGCTTTAATATCGTAATTTTTCTACTTCGTTTGAATTTCCTGTAGGAGTTAGTGAGGGAGTGCTCGTGCTCATAATTAATTCAATTCAAATCACATCGCCCACGAGCCCTCCAATTTATCTGGAACTGGTGCATCGCCTTATACGGTGAGCGATGGTGGATGTTGTAGAGCAACGGATAAAATGTTTTTCCTAATATTATATTGGTTATCTGTAACTTGTCCATATAAAAATAAAATATATAGCTTCTCATGTTTTATTAAGTGAGCTTACACGTAATACGTAGGTCGGATTATTATAACCACACAATAAACTCTATCGCACAAGGATCCCCATGTAGCATGGTCTCCTAAAATTGTTTGTTTTTCGCGTTTGCAATGGAAATTTCCTCGAGGTTGTAAGGTGCGCATGCACATGTAACTCGTACAGAATAGGTACTATCTTGAATTACGTATGTACTTGCGGCGTCTTATAGTCATAATCTTATTTATTAAGTAGCCTTTTAAAAGAACGATGTCAATTTATTGTGTAGGGGTACGACAAAGACCGATAGGTATTCCTAGTTACCAATCCATACCTATAAATAAATAATCGTATATTACGACTTTACCGACAGCTTTCGGAAGCTCCGGAGATTTTTTTATTCAATGCAGCATCTACCTATAAATATTAATAGGTCGATATGATATATCAAAATCAATAAGTTAATTTCTTAGAATTGTACATCCGTAGGGTCCAATTTTCTCAATCAGAATCAGTAACACCACATGCTATTTCTCGCGGCACTTCACGGTATAATGGGTTTCGAGCGGATGTGGTTGCCAGCGACACTTTTAAATAAATGAGGTATTCTATCCCATACCCGGGAACAGAAATGTCTCAGTGATTTTCTTCAAATAGGACTGTACTCCTTTGTATTCTCCAACTGTACGTAACTAGACTTGTTACATGGACATGTTTAGCTATTACTCGTTAATTTTATGGAAATAGCCGACAAACAAAGAGACTAGACGTTTCGTGATAATTGTTCTGCGTCGCCAAGCATTATCAACAACACCAAAACCATTACCGATGTGATTTCGATTTCAGAAAAGAGACGATACCGAGAAAGAATATTTTATGCCTGTCTAAAAATTCATTGACTAATGTTTCTTATACTTAACTGTGGCCTAATTAAAAGTTTATGTACTCCACATGAATTCTACATTGCGTAAGCGCAACTCCTTCGGATGAAGGCGCGGGTAGGGAGGAGGGGTAAGGGCATGTTCTAATGAGACGCGGCCGCTGCCCTCACTCATGCACTTTATGTGCTTAGGTACGAATATAAATGAATACCTACGCCCATTTCAATTACAATTCTGTACCTAACTGCTGGCGAGTTAAGATTGCGCCTTAACCAATTTGCCGGAGGCCCTTTGAGTCCATTTACGACACCTACCATTTGTAGTAAATGAAATACAATACGCAGAGCTTATACTACAAATAAAAATAATTGCTTTCAGAATCTCAGCGTCGCATCTCCAGCGTCTCGAATAGGGTTGTCAGTATTCGAGATAAAATAGTTTTGCTCTTCGCAACATTTTTCAAATATCTATAAGTGTTCTAATGATAGGCACATAATGATTGGCGTAATAAATAAATGTATCAGAAAAAAACGTTGTAACAACCATAAAATCTAATTCACTTAACACTAACTCAATCGGCACTAAATTTTTCCCGAAACCAAAGAGGTTGCAATAAATATTAGTAAAAAGGCATTCTGTATAGTAGCGTTACTAGCACTCGCTTTTAAACGAATCGCTCGGTATAACAATAAAAGCGTCTATGGGCCCTTTCACACATTCTAATGTGCTCAATGCTCCTTCATTTGTCGAGGGCTAGCACGCAGAGGAAATATTTTCCCAAATCCATACAGCCTTAAGGATCTCATAAAGCAGTCGTTTCGCGCGCGAAAGTATGGAAGTGAGATTTATAGGGGGGACTCCGACCTCGAGCCGGGGGCTTTACTATGATGAATTGACACTTTTTCAGCGCTGCCTACAAATTTCAACTCAAACAATATACGCACTTTGAATGAACAATGAGCTCCGGTAGGTAAGAGTTGCCGTCGTTATGACTTGGAAACTTTTAATGTCTCTAATGAGGTAAGGCAGTCATAAATATTTCCATTCCTGAGATTAGTAGCTCTTTCCGGAAGTCGAGTAACGCATATCATCGCGGCGTACCAACTGTTAATTAAGTTTGAATATATAATGAACATTTACGCGCTGGGAATTTATGTTTTATCTTTACATACCTACAGGTAAGACATTTTAATTTTTGTAGAGGTCAAAGACGATAGATTCGAGGTGACTGTACCCATTATATACTCATATATGAGTATGTTTCTCATTATTCTGTTTGGGGAAACATGTTCAGACGCCGAGTAGCAAAAAGTTCAAACATTTTATAAACATGAAGTGGCTACGGTCATGGCTTTGCGTCACGAAATCTCTGACGGCATTCTTGCATATCTAATATCTCGGCGATATTCTGGCCGAATTTAATGACATGCATCAGTCGAATAATTTATAGCGTTTAATTTCATATAAAACAACTAAATAATTTCCGTTGAAATATTACTGTACAGCAAATATATACGCAACGACAAAGCTCATCAATAATTATTCGGTTATGTCGTAAATATGTGTCTCAATATATTAATATTGGCAGCAAACCGTGCATACATTTCATGATGACTTCATTTGGCCGGTGGAGCTTTGGGCAATCGTCTAAATTATAATAATAAGCGGGCGTGAGCTCATCCGACAGCTTGTCTTAATAAAGACATTATAAATATCTGATTCTCGACGTACGGCTCGCACAGGCACTAAATACCAAAGGGTTACGGCCAAAATATTTATCTATAAGACGATTCAATCTACAAGATATAAAGTACAACATGGCATAACTTTTACGAAATTTATATGCTATAAACATAGTACTTAACTGGATTATGAAATAGTAATATATCAAAAAAAAGCTCACGTATTTACGAAACAGAAAACTAGAGGGCGGCATCAGTGATTTAAGTGGCCGGCTACCAACAATAGTAGCTTCGGTCGTATGAATAAAACGTATACAAATTTAATCAAAGAGAAATCTATTAGTAAAATGAGAAGCACGGAAGGGAGCGCATCTATACATATTCAACGAGGCACTGCATCACGAACGGGCCAATTTATGCGGCAGGTCCTGAGAGTATCGTACTTTTACCTCGACCATATGTAAAACTGGACTATTTCTTTCGCGATCAGATTGTCACCTGGTAAACTGAGAGCGTCCATTAAATTTATTCCTTTTAACGTACGGCTTGAAGACCTCGTTTCGTGGCTCGCTTGAAAATTCAAATGCCTTTACTCCCCAGGTGGAATTGATTTCTGTGCTCGCTGGAATTGAGAACGATCTAAATTGGAAACTAAAACGTGAGTATGATGCTTGTTCGGAAACTTTAACTGATATAGAAGTGAATGTTCGCGAAGATTTTCTGTTACATTCAGCATGAAATAAAATTTAAACTGACAACATGGAATCAACTTATACTGTAACATAACTTAATGATTAAATTCAACACTTTTTATAAATTTGTAACCTGCTTACCTAGTGCACCATGTTTAAGTAAAAGACTAGTGCATAATATTTTTTTTAGGTTGTAAAACAGCAACCAGCAATATTATCATTTGTATATAACCTACTCAGACAATTTTTAAATTAGTCATTAGGTGTCATACACAATATTTCTTTAATTTTATAACAAAATATCTTCATCCAGATAAAAGTTGACACCTAATCAAAAGACAGATCTTAAGGGAATAAAACTGCCTAATCAGTTTCATTGATAGTTGTCTAATCTCAGTTCTTATCCTCATCCTCAGAGTTCGAAGTTCGCCACATGACCCCGGCGTCTGTATCACAGACCAGATTAGATGTTGGGAGCACGAAGCGGCTCATAATGCTATGCCAGTAAACGGTTTACGATTCAAAGTATAACCTTGGAAGCCATCGCTTATTCGTGTGAACTTTTCATTTACGAACGCCGCTTTTCGCTTTGAAATTGAAACGAAAAAAGTTTGTTAAGTTGAAACAAATCTGTTACGTTTTTTTAAATAGAACAAGAAAATGTTACACTAAGTTTGATGTTGATGTCATTAGTGATAGATGATAGTTTGAAAAGTAAATATACATACTACTGGCATTTATATTAACTTAGGTACTCAAAATAAATCAACATAAATCTGCGCTTGTAGTACGAAGAAAATACGTTAAAATAGTTTTTGCTGAAGCAAAACGTGAACAGCGTATCGCAACACAAGTCATTTGTTTGCTTTTCAACATTGAAATGAAATACAAAAGGAAGTTACTAAAAAATTTAAACATTGCTATCTACAGTAGCCATCGCCATATTGTATTTGTATAAGTAGGTATACAATATGCAGTAACATTCATATTTTAGTTGAACACAAACACACGTACTGCATAAATTGAATAGCAAAATATACAGCACCAATGTATGCTTTTCAGAGTTTTCAGAGCATAAACAAATTAGACAAGTGGTTTTATTACCAATGCATAATAAAATAGCTCTTGTTGCACTGAAAAAAGCATACGCTTATGTTTTGTTAACTAGCTTACTGAAAAATTCCAGACTGATGCATGGATTGGTTCGACCATTAGCGAAATACGAATTGATTGGTCTCTTTAAATTAAAGGAGGCCTCAGACGAATCTTGGAGAAAAATTTGTGAAAAAAGGTATCAAAAGAAAATGCTATTAGCCCATAGCCTTCCATGAATTAAAGATCTTGACCTAATAAGAACAATCATGATGGCCAACTTAACGTATCCTTTATGGAATGGAAGTATAATATTTATCTCCCAGACCAAAAAATGTAGTATAGACTCAGCCTTCAGAGCAAAAAAAAAAGTAATTTTTTTCTTTTTTTTACGCTTTGACGTAGTTGTGTCACAGAGCACGGCTTGCCGAGAAATGTACCGAGATACGTTATCATTTGACAAGTACGTTATATTTATTTCTACTACGCTCATTTGTTCCGAAATCTCTGTCTTTATATTTTTTGGTCTCTGATCTATTTATTGCCTTTTAATATTTGTAATCGAATGGTAGAGATATATATCCCTGTACCTTGAAATTAAGAAAGTATTTAGACATTCGTTTTGACATCCCTTTGTTACATCACAAAACAAAATGTTTCTTGACATAAACTTAGATTTGCAAGTACTCGGTTGAAGTTTTTACAAAACAGGTAATATGTGACTGCATCCCGCGCCAGACTGGCTAGAGAACGGGATCGATGTCCCAATAGGGAGCAAAGTTGAGCGCAGGAAAAACAAGTAGGATGCATTTAATACATTTTTATACGGTTGCATGCCTATCAGTAGTTAGACACTATCTTAGGAGACTAGTTACTTTGTAACAAAGAAAATTAAAGAAGCATATAAATAAAATTTTGCAGTAGTCGAGAAAAGTGTAAATAAAATTGACGTTAAATTGCTTATGGCTTATTTAGGAATTTGAACATCTTTTGATCGATAACGCATTGGTGTTGCAGTTATTTGAGACCAGTGAACCACATAATTATCAGGAATTTCTTTTCGATAATGTCAATTTAACATGTATTTGCAATATATGTAAACCAGTACGTACCCAAAACGATTAGAATAAAAATATAAGTGATAAAATATTTGCTCAAAAAGAACGTAAAACTTAAAGGCGACAATAGCTTTCACCCAAAGGAAACACATCTACAAGCCTCTAATAACTGCAGCAGAAAAGGTAAGCCAAGTGTTTATTTCCCAATGAACAGTTTAGCAGTACGTTCAGTCGAATTCAATCCTTACGAAGTATCGCTATAAATGGCGATATAATGCCTTAGACATATTTGAATATCTCGCGGCGCATCGGCAACCGCCATTGTTGTGTGCCTAGTATGGACTTAATTAAGAAGGGGCGGATAGGTAGGATCCACAGGTATTCAGATACCAAGCACGGTAGGGTTGACTCGTTAGAGTCGGGAATTTAATAGGTGATAGTCGGGTTGCCTCGTTTAGGTGTTACTTTGTTGCTATCGGTATTAGATGCAATATTAGATGGTTTAGATTATTATGTATTATTTGATTTATAGAGTAGAGTTTGTTACAATCGTTTTTTTTTTTATATAGGTATGCTGTTTTAATTTTTACGTTTGTAATTATTTATTTATAATTTTAAACGGGAGGTATTTTTTATGATGGTATAAAATTTAAATTTAAATAATATTTAAATTGAAGAAAAAAAAAATTGTTTTGTCACTCAATAATAAAATATGACAAGCAAGCTACGACAGAAAAATTAAAAGTATTGAGCTTTGAAGGTTTCTTTTTATTTTTTAAAGTTTTAACTGCTTATTTACTATGAGAACGATCGAAGATACAAACTATCGTCAGTACAGACTATGAATTTAACGTGAATGGTTACTTCAATTTCCATATCTTGTAGCTTTGAAATTTGACTTTAGGGAAATCCAAAAATGTTAAATTAGATAATGCCCATTGAAGAGGTCACGTAGAAATGCCTTGGGGGTAATAAACAACTAACAATTATAACTATATAGAGTAAATTTTCTGAAACATGGCATGTAGTAATTAAGTATCAAAGTACCTAAGTAGGAAGTAGTAAGTTATGTTGGCTCAACTGAAACCGAAAAAAAATCTTTGAAATTTATAACGCACACATTCGCAACATCACAATTCGATTTTTCCTAAGTCTGGGAAAGCTAGGTACCTAAATATCTACCTACTATTAGTATCTATGTATAATAAGAAAATCAAATCATAATAAAAAAACTTGATTTGACTTATTTATCACGTTTATTAAATGCCTGACTTACATACGACTTGTTAAGGTATTAAAATTTAATGTGGCGTTTAGTTACGCATGAAAAAGAAAAGATGTAAGCAAGCAATAAATTATTCAGTAGAACAAATGAACCAGAAATTTCAAAGTAGGCGGCGAGTATCCCTTTATACAATCAATTACGTACATTTAATTGTTTACCAAGTCAATGGCGACCGTAACTCGTAATTAAAATAGTTTATTCTAGTCGTAGTTTAGCTAAGGCGCGTTTTTCCTTTGCGAGATACAACAGAATTAGCACCGTTTAAGTTACAAACTTTCGCGGTACTGAAGTCCTTAAAGAATCAGATAATATTTTGTTTACAAAATTGTGAAAGTTAGATTTTAAAAATAATAATAAATCAACTGTAATATTGAAAGCGGAAGAATTATCTACTAGATACAGAAGAATATCTACCTACTATCTATTAGATACGGAAGCATTATCTACTAGATACTAGATACTACATTAGGTACCTGATATTTTTTGAGCTGGTCACGTAAGACATTACAATTTATGTACGTAAATATTTAAAGTAACTCATAGGTACTTATATGATAATCTAAAAATATTTTGAAAAAAAAAATTCAATACCGACAAAATTTAGTCATAATTTAACTATAATTTATTACAAGCTATCTACAAATTATGCTTGAAATAAAAGATTCGTTTCATGTACGTTCCTACCCTACATTGTCTATGCGTAAGAAATTCCGCTCCGCTTATACCCTTACAGTAGTGAGGAAGAGCCCGCGGAGTTTACTGCAGGGATATAAATTAAATGCTTACGTTTCGCTTGCCCCCGCTCCGCTAGTTTAATTAAGCGTCTCCTCCTTTTGTCTGCATGTGCGTAGAGACTCAACACGTTCCCGCTTCATTTTAGCGGCCACTATATACATTATACATACAACTTATAGGTAAACATACCAATAAATAAGATTGCAAGGTATTGCAAAAATATTTATAGTTATATGACAAATAACCAAAGCACGCCTATCTTCGAGTATTACCGTATTGTATTTATTCGCATATTATTCTGATCATGCTACTTCGTTTAACGAAGATTTATTCTTATTCCTCACTTAGAAGTTCATAACGTGTAATAGCTGTAACGTTTTGCTTTAATCCATCATTAAATTCTTAACGTATTTAACAAACGTAGGTATCATAGCGCACTTCTCACAAACAAAAAAATTCACAATGCCGCAACTGTGGCGCGTAAAAGCGTTTTATGTTTTTGCGTCTAAACTGTCTAACACTGTTACGTATTGTGGCGTAATATAAAACAACAAAAAAGATTCACATACATCGTACATTGTACCTAATTCCTACGGTAACATGTACGCGGGATGTACTCCCTCGTACCTACATGGCAGTGAGATTAAATTTTCAACCGTTTTCACTCCTGTTTCGTTTTGTTCGGTATATTTTACCGTGTCAGTCATTAAAGCTATCAACATTCAAATACCAGTATCAAGGTGTAATGAATGGACTGAATTAATTACCTCAATCAATAAAATTCCTTCGACATACCTAGGTACCTTGATTAATAAGTTTAATAAATATGACTTATTCTTTATTAGTTATCTACTTTATTTGTTAGTCGAAATTTTAAGATATCAGTTTCCCCAAACAGTATGAAAAGATGTATTACCTTAATCGAAAAACTTCGTGGACCCAATGCACCGTTACTCTCCGAAATATGGATAAAATAGCACTTTAAACTACATCTGACTGAATTTTCACTCCGCACATGCATTCTACGACAAAGTTATTCCAACACTAAAAAAACTTTAAGCCGTTGACTGGCTCGTTCCTTTGAATACAAAAGCTTTTTATTACAACAAAAGCTACTTTCTCTTGCGTAAGGATTTTAAAAAACTATACCTTTTGTTTGTGGCTGTTACAAAACGGGCTTTCTCCTTGCACCGATACAATGCGCCGTTGCGTCAATGCAATTGATAAAAATTTTAAAAATGTCAGTAGATACAGAACCAGCGATCGAGCTATCCGATCAGCCGGACAATCGTGACGATACTGAAAATCGGTATTCTTTTATCCAGAAATCTCTTAACGAGGTTAGTTTAGGCAAACTTTTGTGATGTTATCGTTTGTTTCGTTTTATTCGGGTCCATATGAGTTGGAATGGTATATTATCCTCTCGGCGCGGCGGTGAGAATTCCGAGATGAAGGGTTAATCTGCTCTCACAAGTTACACGTGCGCAGGAGTGAGCGTGATGCAACGATTTTATTATTAGGTCGTTAGTTGAAACAGAACACGTTTGGAAAATAATTTGAATACCAAAATGCAGATGGCTTATTTTATCTGAGAAGGTTTGGAGCCGCTCTGGCGAACTACAAGTTAATTAAGGTTTGTCCATCAATTAAATATTGCCTCTGATTGCTTTCATTTTGCCAATGAAGTTGTACATATCTTTGATTTATTATTTAATTAAGTTTTAACACTGCTTAGAATGTTTCATATTAAGATCTATTTGATTTTCAAATTCATGGATGTGATAATAAGTTTCAACAATCTTGAATGAAACAAGAAAGTGTTAGATTGAATTTTTGGCTTGATGGTGTGTAGAAAATAGCATAAAACGTAGACCAAAAAAGGTTGTTTTTATTTGACTAACTGACAAACGAGCAGATAGGTCGTCCAGAGATGATTAGTCATCGCTAATTACAGATATTATTAGCACTAAATACATCATCAACTCGTTGGCTAAAGGCGCTACTGAACACAGCTAACTATCTACTAACGTAAGGACCTGGGGCCATTTCTTCATCCATTATTCAGTAGAGTGCACCACATGTTAAGGGAAGTTCCTTAAGACTTAAGTTGGAGTTTAGTCAGTCTCCGAAAATATTATTTTATGCGTAATAAGATTTAAAATAGGTAACTACGTTTGACCAAAAGGTATTTGCATTTTTTTAAAACAATTATCTGGTATTTACATACGCACATTTTAAAACAATGCGGAGAAAACGATTCAGCCAAATCCTACCCATTCGTATCTGGGACGATGCATTCGTTCACCGAACGGATTCACTGAGCGAAACACCAAAATTTATTGGGTTAGTAGTTGCCGTAGGTCGATAAAACTACGGACCGACGCCAAAACGTCGTAACTCTATAAATCGGGGAGAAAAATATACAACCCTCGCCTAAAAGAAACAGTGTAACCTTTCCCTTGATATCACTCGAAGGTTCTATGACTGAAAAGAGCAATGCGCAGTGCAATTTTGTGATATCTTTTTCACTCTTTCAATGGCGGAGAGTCGAGGCGACATACGGACGTTATAGTGTTAAATTAGCATATTTATTGCTAGTTACGCGACATAATAAATTTACCTAAAGCCGTAGACGCTGGGACATATTTTCCTTTTCTTCCGGCATCTGTATTACTCGTATAACTTCCGAACCATCAAATTCTAGGGTGTGGTCACCAAAAATATTCATGCTAATTTCACTATTTTTTCCAGCTTAATTTAGACCTTAACCTTTAAACGGTAATATATCAGAAATAGCCATCGCAACGGCAATCCGTAGGCGGTTGTAAGTGCCCATTAGCATAAGGTTGACTTCAATAAATTTCGTAATAACCATAGAAATTCCATTAATAAATCAAAATACCGAATTATCTAAATACACTTGCCTACAGAAACAATATTAGCTAAAGTTGCTAATAAATATTCAAATCAAGTAGGTAGTTACGTAAATTGATGATGCTTCGTAAATTATTATTTAAACTTAATTTTTGGTCATTTCTCAGTACTAGTAGTATTTATATTTTGTGACCTATTAATTACATATCAGTCCTTCTAAATGCCCATAAAACCATTCCATCTCCATGACTCTACCTTCATTGCTCGTCGGTACCTCATCTCCTTACCTGCAAAGAAAGAAATGTTCATTAATTATTTAGTTTTTAATTCTTTCAGAGAAGTGCTCTCGGCGCTTCAATCCGTCATTATAAATAGGTAGGTAGCGGTCTACCTGCGCTCGGCACATAGCCGCACATACGCACACTTAGTAAACGCCTCTGACAAAACCGGTCTAAAACGTCGCCGGCATACAAATGTACTATCCTTCCAATACATTTTCCGTCTTTCATCGGCGCCAAAACATCACATAAATCTAGCTCGCTCACTCGCCCGAGCTAACTTCATGCCGTTCCGAGCGCCAGCCAATCAGCGCGAAGCAAGCCATCGCCATGTTGAATGACGCATGCGTGCTGCCCTCTGTCCGAACGAATGTGAAAGACGCGCTCACTGTTTTCCGTATTGTTTTTGTGAGTTTTTCCTATTATTTCGATGTAAAAGCGATGAAATGTGCAGTGAAAGTTGTGATTAATATGTGGTTCGACGTTTTTTAATGTTAAATTGAAGTTTTAAGTCAAAACGGTGACAAAACGACTAGAAATTCAAGGGACGCTACCAAACCAAACATCCCATAGCTATGTTCAGTCAGTGTTGTGCTTTGTTTGTAAACTGTTTACTAAGAATCCAATAGAATATCAGTATTTTCTTTATTAATCGTTAACAAAAAGATTTGGTATAATTTAAGGAGTATTATTTTCCTATAATACAATATTTAAATAGGCAGTTAAATTCCATTGACATTCAAAATTGTATCAACTTAATTAATATTAGTTATTGATGATAAAATCTCCAGTGGATATTTTATATCGGACAAATTGACAAAAGGTAATAAAACAATTGGATGACAATTGGAATAATTACATATATTGGCATGGTATAAGCAGTAGTTAACTTTTATTTATATCAATCATAAATATTGGGTAGTAGAAATCATATAATTATTGAATTAGATTTTCTAAATAATAGCGATTATGTTTTTATAATTTAAGAGTGATTTTTAATCACTATATAATTAGTTGAGCTTGTTCAAATGAGTAGAAAGAAGGACTTCATATTTTACCTACTTTTTTTATAAAGCAAGTTATTATATTCTGCTATTTAATGAAAACGATAAAGATATAATATATCTATAATATTGTTCCTTTTTAAATTCATTGTATGTTTTTAACCTTAATCTCTGAGGCAAATTATTGTACAAATAGAAAACGCGGCTCCGACGGGAGTTCACGCATGCGCAGAACTGTTAAAATGTTTAGGTTATGGTTTGTTTTGTGTAAAACTAGCAAATTTATAGTGTTTTTAAATTATTCAGATTAACATATATCTTATTCTCTTTGAACTTTTTATGTAGAAAAAGTTCTTAGCGTCTCTACGTATTTTCAAATGTCTCTACATTTTTTTACATAGGTTGGATTTATATCATATCAGACTCTATTTTTATAGAATTGAGGATTTTTAATGAAATATTTTTGAAAATGTTCAACGTGAGAAATAAAAATATGACATTTGTTTAAAATTGTGTTAACAAAACCAGTAGGCAACATACCTAAGACATTTTCATCATTATTATTTTATACCTTTAAATTTATGAGTGGTTTTTTGAAACCATACCCATACCTAATCTATTCAAAGGATTACACCTTTTAATGATAATTTTAATGTAATACCCACGTTTTTGTTCGCTTTTTTATATATAATTAAATTTTTAAGTAGGTAACACTTATCTACCTTAAGAAACCTTTTTGTTATTTACCTACATAAAAAAGCAGTCGATTTATCTTAGGTGACTACAACAACAAGCTTTAGTATTACGGCAATTCAACTAAATATAAAACAAAAAAAAAATATTAAATGTTATAGGTTACACAAAAATTTAATTAATTTTTTGATTAATACATTATCACTTATCAAAGTCCGAATAAATAGTTAATTGTGTATTGGTTTGAGAAACTTTATGTAGATATTTTGTAGAATAGTTTATTTGGTAGAACTGTAGAGTTGTAGAGCCGTTTGTTAGTCTAAAATGTTTCAGGTTTTAAGAGTACCTACCAATGTATAAATACTTATCATGATAGTAAAGTGTTGGTTATTCATATGTGAGGTTGTAGTGAGCATTTAAAATGCTCATGATTTATTGATATCATTATATATATAATTATTATAATAATATTATATGAATATTATTAAACAAATGATTCACACACACTCAGACTTTCAACAGAGATTTTAATTTATCATTTCTGCCTCCTTGGAAATCAAATCCAGGACCCTCTTTCACTCGAGGAAAATTAGGAATTGTAATATAAATGTTGTATATTCATTCACCTTACACATCACAGACTAGCGTTAGGATATCTCGCACTGAAATAAATTTTAAGTATCTCTACATATTTGCTAACTATTTACTCACAGGGCAAAGCTTGCATTATGGAGATAAAATACGTTGCCAAGTCTTCCTCGGGCAAAAGAAGCGAAACGAAAAAGCAGAGATTTACCGTGAAAATTTTGGAAGTCAGCCGGGAATCTTGGTAGCCTGCATTAATCACGCAATGGAAAAATACCACCCACTTCCGACGATTCCGCCGACTGGACATCATATATCCCAGCGTTTTATGCAGTCATAACTTCTTATGACAGCGCCTTACAGAATTAATAATGAAGCACAAACCATAAACTAGACTTACAAGCATTTCCGTATTAGATTCCGCAAGAAAAAGGCTAGGAAATTAGCTAAACATCGTATTAATTCAAACAGAAGGGGCCGGACCTAAGCCTACTTAAACAAATTTACAGCGATCGTTACTTGTGAAGGTGACCCAAATTACCATGAAAAAAGTTTAACAGCCCTTTATTTCAGAACAAACAGAGGCTGTAGGTGGGAATCCCGTGTAATCCGGCCCACTTATCACGCGTGCAAAATGCAAATTCGAACGGTACGGGTGTACCTACGCAGATTTAACGCTAACGTTAACCAGCCGCGTGGTACGTCACGGATATTGTCAAACTTCGCGTTACACTGTACCTAAACAGGATTACCAGCCACCGGAATAATTTAACAGTACAACGACATAATTGCACGAAGTAAAATCATGTTTTGAGAACCAAACTAGAATGGCCTGATACGATACAAATTAAAATGTTTAGAACTGTAAAAATCTAATAACAATCTAAAATTATTACGCAGAAAAAAATTAAACAAGTATTTATTTAAATATAAACTATAAAAGTTGAATTAAAATCAATCAAATCCGTTGTGATAGTAGACTTAAAAGAATTCATGTTAAAACATCACATAACTATTGAATCGAAACAATATGTAGCGTGCGTGGAAGGCACCACCACTTGGTGGCATTTCAATACCTCTCCACGTTATTGATTAAGTTTGAAAAAAAACTTGGCACACCTCACATCCACTCTCTAGTTTGTGCTATAGGCATCCTATCCTAGCTTTTGTATGAAATTTATGTCGATTTAATATAGTTGGATAGTTACTTATACCTACTTATTTTACCTAGGTACTATGCCTTATAATATAGGAGTTTGACTACAAAGATATGGCTTAATTAGGTAATCAATTTATTTTTATATGTATGTTTAAATTTAAAATAACAAAATAAGGCTCAATGACGCTTAAATTTCTGTTAACATCAGGTGATTGTAAAGAAATTTACTAAAATATATTAAGCTAAAATCTTAAATATTTTTTGGATCAGCAGGCGATTTGCTTAATAAATAAAGCAAGTCATCATAAGTACACATAGTTTGGAAGCAAACTATATATTTAACATTCACTCGTAACATAGAGCACTTACACACAGAGACCAACTGAGTATAAAAGAGTGAAATCCCCACAGATTAATAAGCTCAATCTTCATTACTGACCTTTAAGCGCTTAGTTTTCAGCCTAGTCTGAACCGTAACGCAATTATATGGAGAGTGAGAGTACCTAAGAAGCCTATTAAAGTAATAAAGGCATATTCTGGAATGGGGCATTAATTCCATAAAGTCCACTGAGCGGGTAATCTTCGACCATTTTACGCCGCCGCCGTGGCTTAGCGCCTGTTTGTTACCTGTAATATGCTTTTAACACCTGCGTTTTAGAGTTAGCCGAATAAATAAAAAATAAATCCTTTCCTAGACATATAGGTTGCATTAGTGTTTGGATTTATTAGAACAACTTTTGTGATGTGATAGTGAGATTACTCCAATTAATTACAAAATTAATGGGATTAGTGAAAATATTAAACTATGGTTAATTTATTAGTCGGTAAAACCGGTTCTAAATTACGTGAAAGATATCGAAATATTCTAGAGTTGTGGAATTTTAATAATGTCACATTGAAAATTCATTTTATTCAAATAGTCAAACGTACGGGCGATGACATAAGAAATTCCAAATTTTGAATTAACAGGTGCATAAAAGGCTTCCGTAACTAATCAATGGTACATCCTCAAAATTTCCGTTTAATAAAAGAAAAAACTATAGACATCTCAGTAACGATTTACGTAATATTTTTCAATTGAATGTCTCTCAAACTAAGGCTTAGGGGATCTATGGAGATGTTTCTATAAATACGACCCCAGGCAAACTATTCATAGGAGGCAACTTTGAATGGCTCTCTTTGGGTGGGATTAACACGAACGTATTACCTACAATATCGCAAATTCTCAAGAGCAGCAGTCAGTTCGATTCCCCGTGGAAGTAGACTTTGCACTTGTACCAGGACAATTAGTAATCCATCAAGAATATGTTGAGATGTATGAACATTTATTATTAACGAAAATTTTATGGTAGCTAATAGTATTTCTTGATGGTAGTTGCTGTTATAAACGATACATTTCGACGATCGAAATAAAGTAGAAGGAAAACACGATTACGCTAATCATCTCATGATTATGCTGGCCACTAACAAAACATCCATCAATCTGAATGAACAGGCAGACGTTTTCCAAAATCTACACATGAATTTTAAGTCTCTGTGAAATCCGTGTTAGATAAACGGCGCCCAAACGAAGAGTATTGGCTAAACTAAATAGTAGAATAGCATTTAATTTTAAACGTTGCGTTGACATTACCAATATTTATAGATATAATAACTTTGTTGATACAAATATCTATTTTATATGTCATCAGTTAGGTAGTTAGTCACTCAAATCTGCTCCTATATTTAAATTTTTAGTCTTTGATGTAATAATATTTCGCGGAATATTATTGTGAAAATATGAACAAAAACTTACTATTAACAGTTCTATTTAAATTTTCCTTAATATTTCTTACAAGACACATTCATCTTAAGACAGTTTCAGCTGTTATTTGAAAAAACGAAATCTATAATTAGTAACAAGTATATAGACATAATTAATTGAATAGTCGTAGTTTTCTATGACCATTTAGGACTTGACTTGGCCTGTTTGTAAGTCATAATACTCTTAACACTTGTGTTTTAGAATCATGTATCGTGTGAAGGACATAATGTGGTTTTGGATAGAGTGGTGAAAGAAATGCGTTCTGTAAGTGTGCGTGCTATAAGCAGAAATAGATTTAATTGAATGTACGTATGCCTGCAGTATACGTTATGAGTACTTATGTTATATTTATTTACTATTAGTAACCCGCTCTCGCTTCGTTTCGAGAAACATGTGATTGTAAGAAAGAAAGAAAAAAGAAATTAAATTTCAATACGTTAAAAGAGATTTTTTTTGTTTACAATTTCGACACAAAATATTTATCTAATGTCTATTAAAGTTAACATTAATCAGACGAACTCATCATCCCAGAAAAACCAAATCACCCCTGAAGATCCTGCAATTGGGATAAGTTTCTTATGCCTTTCCCTTAGATTAAAACTATCCATTTACCAAACAGGTAAATCGGTACAGTAGTTTACAGCTTAGAACTTAGAAAGTAAATGTAACTCATACAAAGGGAAGAAGTAGTAACTAATGACTAGTTTCTATTTCTTAGAATTCTGTTCTAAATATAGACGCCTTGTATTTTGAGCTCCATAATTTACACACAATTATAGTGGCAAGTGCATAAATTACAATTTATGCTAAAGAGAGCGTGTGATAACAGACATCATATGCATTGAGTAATTAATGAGTAATGAGATAATTGCATTATCTGTTTTGCTTCTAATGAGATTGCTACTACTTCGCTTATCTTTGAAGATGGATACAAAGCAAATTGTAATAAAATTATGCAATCGTATATAATGTCAATAATATGAGCCAAAGCCCTCAATGTGATAATGCATGCTAAAATAACCTATCTTAATTTTGAATATAATATTTTAGAATTTTATTATATTGTCAGTAAAAACAATGTAACTGATAAGGCACTTTATGAAGTGGGATGAGGATCTAATAAAAACTGTTTAATTTTACAAAATATTTAGCAAGCCATGATTGGAAATTAAATTGAATTACAATCTTCTAAGTCGATAATGTAAAAGCGTTTATAGGCTCAATATACACAGAGCGCTTTAAGCTACTTATGCTGAAGCACGTCAGCCCACAAATCTATTTAAGCTTACGCAAAGATGCGCCTATATTTACAATGTTTCTATTACGATAAATTGGTGCGCTAAATTTGGTCGCTCAGCCCACCTGAACGCATATCTACATATTTATGAAACAGGAAGCCTCCTTAAGGGGCGCGTCTTGGTTTAAAAATACCGGAAAATCGACCACTTTTTCTTACCACAAGTTTTAACAAGATCCGACTTTATTTATGCTAGGGAGGGAAGCACGTGGATTTATTATCGGTGAGCATGACGGATCAGGAAACTCTAAAGATATCCTGAGCCTGAATTTAAATTGGATATTTTATTATCTACCAACAATCAGATCATAGATTTGGCGGAAAATTGCTTTAGGTAGTATTTTCGCGAGGCTTTTTAGTCAGACACTTTATTTGTTATTTTAAAGTGGTTATACGTCTATCTTGTGAGTAGAACCTACGGAGTATCTTTTTAACTTTTTGGTAACTTACCTTACAAGTACTCTCAACTTAGAAATTCCCTTACCTAAATATTATTAAACGCAGATTACATTTTCAACAAGTTATTCATTAGATTATATTTAAATTAATATTAATTATAAACGACTACTAATAAGACCTTTTATCTCTCAGTTATTACAAGAAACAATTAAATGCCAATGTTTGATTGCGGTCGTCGTTGGTAGCGATCTGTCACAATTTCTACAAACTCCTTATTAAAGATCGTCCAGTTTAATTGGAACCGCGAAAGTAAGAAACTTTCTCGAGCTAAAGAACATTAGATGGGGTCTTTATGCACTGGTTGTGGTATCACAGTGCAAATCAGTGAGGTCAGGCGAGGTCAACCGTATGATGTGATAAGCTCCTATGCGTTGACAACTGTGCTATATTTATGTTATAATTATCTTTGTATCCGAGTGGATAATATCGTATAGACTGGTCCGGAATAAACGTAGTTTATTGACTTTCAAACTTCGGGCGTCGATATGTTTGGTAGGATACGTAAACATCCGAGATTCATCCATTAAAATAACCTTACTTACATAAAAGAGCCAATGAAATTTTAATTGAAGTCTTAACGACCTAAGTTAATATCCAAAGTAAATAATAATTACTCAAACAAAAACAATTTTTATAAGCACTTAAAATGCAAAGCGAATGCAACAAAACAAAGGAAATTCTTATAAAAGAAAAGCGGCGGGTATCTAACTAATTAGGTAGCATATCAACTGAAAACTAAATTTAAAAGTTTGCAAAGTTAATAGAAAAGAGTGCCGCGTGAACTTTTAGCACCTGAAAGTGTATGCAATTGTTTCGGTGTTAAATTCTACTTTAGATATGAATGCTATTTTTTGGTGCTTGTTTGAGTACATTTTTTTTAAGATTTTATGCAATCCCCATTTGTATTATGAGTTCTATTTAGCCTATACTCATACCTACTAGAAGATAATATAGTTCAAAATCAGTTACTCATAAAAGCAAATAAGTTCAAGTGCCTTGTTATAAATGTGGCCAAGACCACAGATAATTTATTTAGTTAATTAACGAGTAAAATCATTAACACAATACAATAAAATAGCGGATAAACCAGGAAACAAAATTTGAGCGTGCAGCTGTGGCTCCTTTGCATACAAGTTGCAATTTTTAGGCTTAACTCCCAAGAAACTATTTTTATGGCTTAAGTTAAGCCGTTTTTAGGAAATTAATGGCCCTGCTTGCGTAGTGAAAAATTCTTGTAAAATTTGTTTAGTTAAATTCGTATTTAATAACATTAAGACTTGGCATATTCATAACATAATATTTATCTGATGTACTTTTATACTACCTATAATTTCCTGGCAGTATGTGTAACTATGAAACGAACCTACAACAGTGTTCACAAAATTCTTTGACATCAGATCCTTACAGACGCGGATCAATAACCTTTTACTTAACCAGCAACGCGTCAGTGATTCCCATAGTGCTAAAGATTTAGGTTACAACATATGTTAAACATTTAGCCTGGTTGTGGTTTACCTGCTTTCAGGCATAAAAAAGCAACAAATATACCTACGTAACTGAGTACGTATGTACGTAAATACGACCCAATAAAAACAGATAATACTAAAAGCATAAGAATAGAAATCGTTTAGTGAACAAAGTGTAACACGTGTCAATGGTATCGATATGCATAAATGGATATGAATTATGTAAAGATTCCCGCGCTCGAGTAAGTTCCTGGACAATGAACACCGGCTAGCTCAGAACAAAGGTTCTTGTGACAAATATTTATATATTTATTTATACATATAAGTATATATTGATGCCTTTTTAGGGTTCCGTAGAAAAATCGGCTTTATCCGTCTGTTTGGTTGTTCGTCTTGTCTCGGTGACGCTTAAGTCATATATTAATACATTGCCAACAAAGCAAATATCAACTTGTATATAGATAAATAGATACAATTACTATTAGTACGTATTGTGTAACCTGACCTATTTCAAAATATTAAAATACGTAGGTTGTGTAGAATACCTAGTAGGTGTACCTACAAAAAATTCAAAACATGTGCGTAATTGAAACTTCTCCATCGCTTCCTGTTCCAAAATTCTATTCAAAATTAGAATTTTAATAAAACATAACACGTTCGTGTATTCATACGTCACATCAATGCTTGTTTCCACGGCCTCTATGCACGCAATTTACGTCTCTCGTGGGAGACGAAGAGTAATGTCGGTGTAGGGAGAAAAACGAAAAAAAATTGCAACGAGTCGGTCGACAAGTTCAGCCAATTATAAATGACGAGAGAAACGGGCGAGTCGAGGCAGTTCCGAGCTCGGGGCTGTCACAACGACATTTTCACGAACTAAAACAAAACTCAACCAACAAATTAAGTAACTTAGATAAAGCTTTATATCCTAACTATCGAGTATCGAGCAATATCGTAACATCCTCATCGTTAAATTCTATTAACTGCGTTCCTTCATTAAAGGCCGGTTGGAGGAGTTAAAAAGTGGCTCGGAATGAATCATGGCGTGAGATCCCCATGAAATATTACACCGAAGCTGGCACCATAAAGCAAACGGCGTGGCACAGGCGATACAACGATAGCGACACTGCAGACCCGACAGACACCAGAACGCGACTGCATTCGGAACATGAGATACAGGATGCTCCAAACGTTTTATTAAATTATATCAAACTTAATAAATAACAATAGGTTTCTGATATATCAATATGCGAAGATTTCACTTTAATACCGTTTTAATATGAATGCGGCTTGATAAAAATTTACATAGCGAAGAAGTTCATAAAACAAAAATTTGTTAAAAATACATCTGTTACAAATCCATAATCCTAAAATTTAAAAGTACTAAAATTTATACAGTCACACATTTCATAAATATAGGGATGGCCCCGGTCATAGCTCAGAGATAGTTTATGTTGGCATTGCCACCTCTCAGGCGTGTACTCGTATATCAAACAAATCTATAATCTATTTATACACATAATAAGTTACATAATATTTCAAATTAAATTGCAACCACAGATCCTCTAGTACATTTTTTGTCTATTTATTTCAACTACAAAAAATAATATATTGTAATTGAAAGTAATAAATGAAAAGTATGTAAATATATTGTGTGACCTAGCTGTAAGCGTATTTACTACTGCAATTGCCTCTGCACTTTATTAAATTAATAACATATTAAAATATATAACGAACTTTCCCGCACAAAATAAATTACTTATGTTAATCTCGCCCCAATTAGTTCGATAAAATCCCAATTAGGTTTATGAAAATATAATTTAAAAAGAGCCACCTGTGTGTGACTCCCACATATTTTACTCACCAACACAGGGACGTAATGAAGCAATTATATATCGATATTTTTATGCATAAAATACTTGGCGGATATCTGGTCGGGACGACGGCTCTTGGAAATAAAACAAAGAGTAGAGTTATTGTTGGGCCGGGTAGGTGTGTGCGTTCGGTTATCGAGCTTTTAACCCGACGCGCGACACGCCGAGACATCGACAAGATTTATCGCCTCACTAGACAACCACTCATTTGTATTTTCCCAACGGATAAATTCCGAATAACCCAAATGATTGAATACCGAACGCCGATTCCGGTATTGTACGAAATTTACTAGACGTATAAGACAACTGATATTTGTAAATTAAAATCAATGTTCGTTAGACCTACTTCGAGCTATTTATATCAAATTTCTGTAGTTCCTACCTTAAGATACGTTAAATTTAAACTGTTTTATATAAATTCTATTTCATTTAGCGTCTTTAATAGGGCGCAGATTATGTTTCTATTGAATAACACAGCGTAAGAAGATTATTTATTTTTAAATTTTATTTGTTTCTTTTGCATTTATAGCAGAGTAATTAGGTACTTATAATTTAAATTGAGTAAAAACTTTACCGTCTTAGAAAGCAGTTTTATCAATGCTTCAACGTGAAGGTTATATGAGCAATAATATAATCAAATTCAAGTAGGTATAACTAATAACTGCCGCATTCATTTTATCTATATAAGTAGAAACAGGTTTCGTTTCACATAAGATAGAGGCAACGGTCCGATGATTAATTATACAATAAAATATAATTAAAATTTAATTTATGGCTATATTATGTATTTCTTCCTTCTATAGGTACCTAACTATTGTAAGAAACATTTTTGTTGAGGTGTTCTCTAATCGAATCTATATTTTACTCTACATATTTATAGTGACACTTTTTCGCTCTATATTTTCTACAATGATTTTGCATTTCCTTTTTTAAGTAGTAGTAATCTGACAAGAAAACCTCGTTTTGCCATCCATAGCTTACAAATTACACCAAACACTTCATCGTCTATCAAGCCTATTAATAGAATCTGTCAAAACATACCATTAAATTGTTTTATTAGAGCGATATTTATTGATAGATAGATTGCGAACATTGATAAAGAGTAGGTACATTCCATTCGTTTCGTACTGATAAGATGTCCTAATACGGTCTGCCATTTATCTTAAAGATTAATGAGGCAATTTTCTTAGTTGGCTATAAAAAGAATTGCTAGGACGACCTCTGTGGCAGTTGTACGGGTCAAATTCAAAACATATACGGTTACTATAGAGTGATAAAAATACAATGGATTTGTAATTCATTTCATGGTTTTGTGACTAAACTTAGTTTTTATCTTTAAATAAGTTTTTGTTAGTTTGAGTAGTACCTACTGTCATACGAAACTGTAATTGTCATAGAACCTAAAAAATTAAGTAATTTGTAATATAAAACAATTACATTATATTATATCTACTAATAAATAAATAAAATAGGTAGGAAGGTTTTTGATAGTTAAAAAAATGTATGGGTAATTAACGCCTCCAAAATTTAGCTATTAATTAAATTCTCAGCTTCTAATTATTTTTTACCTAATATACCAAATTATAATTGTTCCCAAGTTGTTTTGACAATTACGATTTAAGATTACATCGCACTTTTTAACTTAAATTAATGCATTAGCATAATTATTTGTTCCGCCTTTACACTTGAATATTAATTGAAAGCCGAGTAATTAAAATTATTCGAAACAGGTGCCATTAAAGTTACTACAGGTGCGTAAATATGACGAAGGAAAATATAAATTCAAAATAGCAATTATAAGGACAAATTCTTCCCCCATCCCGAGGGTAGGATACCGAGAACAAATTGGATTAAACTGTCAAAGGTGAAATAAAAAAAAATATTTTTATTGCTTCAATTCCTGTTGTTTGCAATGTCTGCGTAACTTCAGATGTCTGTATGTAAATAAAATTTATCTTTCTGCATAAAATTAAGTCGTAATTCACCCCTATCCAGTAGAATTTATTACCTTTATCAAGATAGGCGTTATTTGGAATACCAAATAATTGTATTTAACATGTGAATATCTTTAATAGGTGACACTAACATGAGAAGATATCATATACTAGCTGCTCAATGTAGTCCTGAGGTACTGATACAGGTATAATATTACCTACCTATGTCATATAAATCAATCATTGCGTGGGTTCTTTGCTTGCGTAAAATTTTATTTTTTTCAGTAGCAATATTGGGCAGTAATGACTACCTATACTAATTGACAGCACTAATTTATATTTTGTGTTATACATATTGAATATACACGTATAATTATACATTCAGTATAAAAACAAAGCCATCTAAAAGCTACGTTTTCATGCTAAAATAAATAGCAACATTATTTGATCTAACCTTTTTGAACATCTTTAGATTTTTCTCTAAGTAAATATAGAGCCGAACGTTTTATGAATGGACGCAAAGTTTACGATCATTTTACGAGCTGTAAACGTAAGGATCGCTCGTAGAAACACTTGTTTTGTCACAAACATCGCACTGGATGAATTGTTTACATCGTAAACATTATTGAAAGAGTGACATAAATGATCATTCCTAAATGACCTAATGTAAACGGTGAAATTGAATGGCATCTTGAAATACTAACAAAAATGATTTTAAGAGTCGATACTTCAGTGAATAATTTTATAAGATAAATAAGATTTTTCTTTGAGTGGTTTAAGCAATTAAAAATTCTTTAAAAAACATTGTTTTATATCACAAAAAATATTTAAGATATAATTTGACGCAATCAGCAAGTAAACCCGAGCAAATAACGTATTTTTTGCTTGTGTTGTATGAATATTCTAACCCACATTTTCTAAATTCGTTAACAAGAGATAAAGCGCGGGCTCGGTACGGAACTTATCCAATACTGTTGCCGCTTTGTTTTTGCCTACATAAATCGTGTACTCCGCGCTAACTTATTTTTGTTCGTAGGTACGCAGGATAGATGGATCCAATTCCAAATTATGTCTATCTTGGGAATTAACGGTGGGACGGGGATTCCAGTTTATCCAAAAAAGTGTAGAGGGGCTGAAAGGGCGGGAGGTTGGAACGGATGGAAGTTATTTTGGAATTATGATTCCGGATGCGTCGTGAGAGCAGCGTGTGTTTCACGCCTCGTTTGATCGTAATATCAGCCGCTTGCAAACGTTTAAGCTGCATTCGAGCAATATCATATTCACTGTGAAATATTTATGCACCCAGCCTTAGTGAGCATTCGTGGATAGACGTTGAGTATTGGTACCTACTGACGAGTAAAATACGTGATTTCTAGTAGACAAAACAGTGTTAAAGCATTGAGTTATACCTATTAAAGGCCCATTAAAACCTACAGGTTGCTTTTGCCAACGTATATACCTACTTGTAATGTGTTTATAATTTTAATTATTCGTCAGTTGCTTCAATGAATTTAATGGTTTCTGTGACCTTGTTAGATTAATTATCATTACTTTTATGGCTTTATGCTAATATGGTATTAAACGTCAGTTTTTTTACAGTTTATACATTCATAAATTATTAAAACATTTCATACCTAATTAAGAAGTTACCTTTTAGGTACTTTGAAATATACATTACTTATTATTTACAAGTAGTAGGTACACGGTGGCTTATAGGAATTACATTATATTAATAACAAAATATAAATTATTATAACATGGTAGAAATTTGCAATTGCAGAAAAAAACAATGTCCACAGGTTTGAAAAAAAATTTAAATTTATCAAACAAAAAATTACTCTTCCCAACAACCCTTTGCACTTCCAAGTTATGGTCGCAAATTAAACCGTCTACCCAAAAATGCAGTACGTGTGTTTTAATGGGGTGTCACCGGGGTTCTTAAGTATTCCGCCGGCCCACCCTATAATACCCCGTCTCCTTAGTCTACCACGTCCTCCCCGTGATATATTAGTCCCAGTTCGTCGTACATAATTTTGTGGAGGGTGGCAACCGCCTCACTCCCTCGCCCGCGAGCGAATCGTCCGATCCTTACAATACGACGCTCTGTTTACTCAGCAAAAATTGTTATCAATAACCTCCTTCGTAATGAAGTTTTAAGTGACTGCAAGACAGTTTTTAAATACAGTTTCTTTGTAATAAAAGTGAGTGACTACCTATGTATATTTTTTTGTTTAAAGAATTTGTATCTAGTAGACTGTTTTTTAAAGCTTAAGCGAAAATTTAACTTCCTTATCATTTCATTTAGAATGTGTTACTTTTTTATGATTTTTTAAAGGATAATTTAGCTTATTGTTTACGACTATTTACATAATTTCTACTGAAAGTTGTCTCTACACAAAATGATTTTAAAAGAGTGTGGATAGATTTCACCCTAAAAGCTGCGTGGTTAATTACTAAATTATACATTTAACCTTACAGGCACCCTCTAGAAAGAATACACTTTGCACTATCTGAAGATAAAGTTTATCTTATCGCAAAGAAGAATGGGATTCATTAAGCATTAAGCAAGGGGTTGCTTCAGAAATAACATCAAAATAATCTGAATCTCATTGTTTTCAATTTTAACTATGTAGTAAGACATGTATAAAGCGTCTGTACCCTCGGGCTTAAGACGATTGAAAGACAATTTAAATACCTATCAAGAATAGAACCTATCAAGTTCTTGTTAGACTTGGCACTTCTATGTTATGTAAAAACGTCAGAGGCATGTAGCATAGGTACGAAATTCCCATCAGTATATATAAACTGACCCGTAACTGATCATCAATCTGCATTTGAGTAGTATGGTAAGGTCACAAAAGACCCAGGCTTCATTATATATAACATGACGTTTTCTTTTAATGCCTAATAGCTTGAAGCGTATCAAGGTTTTCCGATTCAAAGCTTCAGCGATTAAGATAAAATGCTACCCATCGGTGGTCTGTAAAATAACTCCACTTGAGTTTAATTAGCACAGAGTGCATCTTGTTTTCATGTAGCATGAGAATCTTGAGTGGTTTACAAATGAATACACTGGCAATAACTTCGGATATAGCTGTACGGTATCGGAGCACGTTTTGTCGGAGCGGCGAAACTTAAACGTCTCAGCGGACTGTAACTTATGAAATCCCTCTGCTATCGGCCCGGGGATATAGACAAAACCGTTCTGAGCTGATGAATCGATTGCATATTTCATTTGAGGATACATTTTCTTGAAACGATGCTAAAGTTTCGCCTTGTAACCCAATTATAACCCAATTAATCTATATATCAAAGATTCGATTTTCGTTATACTCTAAGAATAATACCGGCACTTAAATGTTTGAGATTTGGTATGGGTATTTAAAGTCTATATCAAGAAGTACATAAAGCTAAATGTTATGCATAATATGAGTTATAAATACGTTTAATTTAGGCATTAAACCTAATCTCGTCCAGACTCAGATTTCCTCGTCCTACATGCCCCATAGATGGCGCTAACAATAGGTTTCTTAACTAATAGAATATATCTATAGCGTTTTTTTTCAGTCTGAAGTAAACTATCTGTTGCGGTATTAAATATAGTAGTCAAAATTTAATGCAGCTTATAAATATGGTTCTGTCTTACATTTTTAAATTGTTTAATTAAGCAATGTATTCGGTTCATTCATAATGGTAATTTGTACAAGAACATGCATTTTTTTGTAATTGATCTATAAATATATTACTCAGTTTACTCTGCAGTCATTAGTAGTAGGGGTGATAACACCATAAACCACGCATATAGGTACTAATATTACATTATTTGACGTAAAACTTACAAATTATATTAAGATTTGCAGTAATCACGTACCCGAAGAGGAACTATAATTTAACAACTTTTATTAGACCAAAGAGGATTGTGCGTACACTGAACAAATATCACAAATCATGTTAGCCGCAAACTAAGGCCCATATTACAAATGGCAGTATATTAGTCCATTAGTTAAATTAAGCAAGATTTCCCCTATCTTGTCAAGTTATTTGTCATGTAGGTACAACGGGAATGCTACTGTAGCTACTTAGAACAGCGATGAACCTTCATTGTGTGGACCATAAATTTTAATTTGAGATACGTCTGACATCGTGGAGACACAATCACGGCAATAATTCCGTCTATTTGTTCTGTAATTATCATTATCGTGTGTGTCAATGTTATGACGTCATTGTTTTTTATTTAGTTACACTAAATAGTAGGTAAGTTTCATGTGGCTTCATGTTCCTTATATGCAATTGGAAAACTGATAATTACCTAATTTCATTACCCACTAAAACTTAATTATGTAGTTAAATAAATAACTGTAGTTGCCTTCCTCATAAGTAAATAAGAAAATTATAATAAAAATACCGAATTTTCATATAGCTAGAAGATTATAATTACTTTTAATTAAATAAATTACCTGTTATCATAATTAAATTAATACAAAATTGATAACGCAAACTCAAATCAGAATTGAAAAATGTACATAAAATTAGATTACTAAACGTTTCTCCAAGGAAATTAAGCACTTCAACGTCAGTTAGTTAGCATATTAAAAACATAATGAACCTACCTATGCAATGTGCATTGAGTCATTAGAAAACAATATGGCGACCTCGTCGTATCTCAGACGCCTACGCGCCCTCACCGCAAGCCAAATTTATTTATAGGGACCCTACAGACTACAAAATAATACCGGTAATAGTAATGTTATGTGCCGAACTTTTGATCTAGTGATCTTGTGCGCCTATTCATTAGTACACTCATTTAAAATGAGCTAAGAGACAGCGGTAATAGAGTAATGGATAACAAGAGTAATGATTTGGTAATAGATACTTGTATTCGTAATGTATTGCTACTTTATTGTGTTGAGTTATGAAAGAGAATCAGAAATAAATATTATATTTATGTATACATATGGTATCTACTATTATAAGTATATAATGTTTGTCACTATTACTTTTAAATAATCATGAGAATGACTTGTATATATAATTTTGTATATATGTCAGATTTGGAAAATGATTCTTAACTATTTAAGTGTAGTAAATAATTATTTTGCCTATGAACGAATCGTGTTCTGACTAGTTGTTTGTAAGAATTGATATTAGTGTATTTGACTATACAAATTAAAAATTCTAAAAATGCTTTTACTTTTAAAAAATCATGTTAACTAGGACTTCATTGTTATCCTATTCACAAAATACCGTTACTAGGTATATACATATTTCATATGGATTACCATTCTAGTTATGAATAAGACAATCTTTGAATTTCATCACTTCATTACCAGTTGATTAATACTTTTAAATGATAATTATATACACGTATCATTTAAATTTTATTTTTACATTTTGTATTTTATTTGAATTGAATGAAGCAATTTCATTTAATTAAGCAATTTTGTACATGTGCCTGTTTTAATAAGGCTATTTTACATTTTTAAACGGATAAACGGCTTAAACCGTTAAAAGGAAAAGATAAAAACATACGAAAGTAAAAGCTGTTTATTAACTTTTTTTATGGGACATTAATGGGCAACATATTGACGAGACTGATCAGTTACAACCTTGACTTGACTATTCATAAGACGCCTTTAAAAAAATATCCGTCAACCAACAAGGTATATTTGCTAATATAAGCTACTACTTAATAAAGACCCTGCTTGGATATTTATTAAGTTAGGTGGGTTGTACATTGTAGGTAGGTTGTACATTATCGACTTTGTACAGGAACTTCTATGCAAAGTCCATGTATCTTCCCATCCGCGCCGCATGTGTACATGCGACGTGCGTGCACGGGAATGAAGTCGTTTAATAATTTAGTTGGATGGCCGCTTGCTTTATGCACATGCTGCAACCTCGGAATGCACTCACTCACGCTTTTAATTAACACACAGCGTTAGATACACGCGCTTGGTTACATTATACGTAACTATTACGCATGGTTACATACGCATGGAAGTAAACACTAACTTTTTCTTGTAAAAATAATTTGTAAAGCTAAGATTGAGATGTATAAGTAGTTACTTTTTTATTAGATACTATTGAAAACTAATCTTAATAGAAATCATAGTGGGTACCTACATGAAAGAGATATAGGTACTTTTGACTGAGCCCTTTTATTAGGTAGGTATATCTACTTTACGTTACTTATGTTACTAATAAATCTCTGTTAAAGTCTGATTAAAAATAAATTTATGAGTTACTAGGTAGGTAGTACATCCTAAATACAAATAAAGGTCTGTTGGAACAATAAAATACAGTCCGGCCATATATTTTAGGCGGCTTTAACTGTAGTATATTATTTAATATTAAAGATCTTAAGGTAAACGGGGAAGTGCCTGCAGTTCTGCGATAAGGAAGTCCCCTTTCTCCCCCCCACCCGCTCTTTTTGGGGGGTGGAACCGTCTTAAGAGCCGCCATACTTCAAATTGCGTTAAGTTAGATAGCTAGTTTGATACATTGCCCCCATTATTGCATATCAAAGACATTTGATACGACGTGATCAAGTATGAAATTGTTCAAGGGGTAAACTTACAGTTTTTAGATATTCTCCAGCTTGCAAAAATTGTTAATGCGTACCTGGAATTAGAAAAAAGTTTTTGATTAAATATACATAATAGGTACTTTAAGCATATTATTATTGATATACCTATTCATTCTACGAATACATAAGTGAGTTTTGAGCACATAATAATATAGAATAAATCTCATAATAATGTAAACATAATATTTACAAAAGAGTCTTAAATTAATCTAAATATATACTCAGATGTAATCTAATTATTTCATCACAAAGTCTGTATTCACAGCCGAAATAACAAACATTGCATGCGACTCTACATTACGCATATGTATCGAACGGTAGCTGTGATGCTAATATCGCCATGCCTCTAGGGCCGATGTAGAGTCGCTACGTTGATCGTAGAGACAGATACGATTGTCACAGTTCAATTTAGTAAAGCACATTCGTGTTCTTTTCCAATATTTATAGCGACAACACCGAAACATTTCCGAACAGAAACCGCTAAGTTCTCGAACTCTAGAATTAATAAAATACAGCTTTAGCAAAAGTTGTGAAGTTTTGTTTATGTTTAGTTTTGTGTCAGAATTTTGCAAATAATTTTAGGTATTAATAAATTTACTTTAGATTTGAGTAAACTAGGTACCAACCGAAAGACAACACGTGGATTAATTTTAGTTAAGTAGGTACTGAGTCACATTTTTTAAATAAATAAAAAGCTCTCAAGCTCTGAAGTGATAGAGCACAGATATCTCAAATATATTCCAAATAAAACGTTATTAGCAGTTTTCAAACAACGTTATCATAAAAGGGTCGTACCACAAGCTAGCAAACAATGAAAATATGCCTTACGTAATCTTAAAATTTCCGGTCTATTCAAAATTCAAAATACCCGGGGGCAATACAGTATCGCTGGACAGATTAAACATCGGAGGCCAAATGAACATGCGATAATTTATCGTACATACCCCCGTGTGTATTAGCTGTATCCGACTAATGCCGGCTTTCGATATTCGGCGCTCGGTCGCGATTCGATATTTACGAGCGAACGACTCGCATTAGACTGTCGGCCCGTAGGTAAATTAGCACAGATGCTCGCCACTTTTACTGTGATTCATTCCAAATTGGCTTTCAGCGGAAAAAACGGTCCAGCCGTTGCGGTAGACGCTATCTAGGGATTGGAGCTAAATAGCTTTTAAAAGAGCTCCCCCTTTTTATTTCTTGTTCAGTTTGCTTTTTATTCGCTTCGTTTTCTTCCGCTTCTACTAAATAGCGGGAGATGAAGAGATCCTCTGTAACAATGTGGTTAGCATGTTCCACGCCTATTGTTTTATAAGTCACCAAAGTTAAATATAAACCTACTTATTTCACCTATAGATATATTTACCTACCAGCTACCTACATTGATTAAATTACCATGTGATTTGTAACTGATTGGAAAACAATTGACAATTAATGCGTTTAGCTAAAAGGCTTAAATGTGTTACATAATTACAGACGCGTAGAGGCAATAAACCAGTAGCAATTTACAATTAAATGGCGTAATGTTGTTGAGGCGTTGCGATCTGCTAGTGCGGTAACGCCTCTCGATCACTATCGCGCCGGAAGGCCCTTAGTGCGTGCTGAAGCTAGCTATATGATGAAGTACGACTGTTTTTGTATGACTCATGTACTGCTAAGTAAACAATTTAAATTCCCGCGATAATACGAGAATACGAGACCCTCGGTAGCAAGTGAAGTTATGATGGGCGTTTTTGTGTTTCAGGTCGACTCGCCGACGCTTCAGAGCTACACGTGCGCGAAGAGGATTGTTCGAGAATGGAAATTATGCTAATAGACGAAGTGGCATCACGAGGGGTGTTAATAAAAACGCTTGTATTCGCGTCATTTCATCTATGTCGAGGTAAACATACGTTTGAACAGCAATTTGCATACGTTTTTGTCAGCATCACAGATAATAAAATCGTTCGGCAGAACGTCATAAAATCGAGAATATATTGGCAGAATACATTGCGGTCGAAGTTTATTTTTAATGAACTGCAAATGACAGCCCGTGAAATGCACAAATGTTGCATTTCCCAATAATGAACCGGGGAAATTACCTTTAGTATAAATAATCCGTGCCAAAGGGTGGCTTCGATGCGCAGCTACTGCAAATCAACCCCCTCCTGCCCACTGCAACCCCACCACGGGTTGTCGACGATAAATAAAATTCACGTTTTAACAATAAAATGCATTTTCCGCAAATGCTCCCAGTGAATTATTGTTCGGGCTTTACGAGCTTAAAATTATATGGGCACGTGAAATTCGATCTCGATAATGCATGCGCTCTGAACACAATACTATTTTCCGACTATTTTACAGTTACAGACAATAAAATGTAAATCACGGAGATAAACTACGCCCGTATTAAAAAGTTCAATTTCATCTGACTTTAAATTTATTGCTAAGTCATAATAATATTAGAGCGAACATGAGCGAACAATATTCTCAAGAAACCACCCAATTTCCAATATCATTTCTAAAGCATTTCACTGATCATTCCGAATCACCCTTAACCGTATAGCATCGAAATACATCACGTACTGACCCTAAAATACTTATAAAACATTTCCCGAAGGAAAAAACAATGTTTTGCTCCCAACAAAAATAGATCATGCCGCCGGTTGATGGAGAACCAATGGCGAGCGTCCCTGCGGCACAGATGGCGACACAAGCGCAGAGATAGCAGAAATATGAATTGTGGCCTTCGATATTTGTCACTTGAATTACAACCCCCGGCGGACGCCCGGACACCCGGACACCCGGCTCGCCCGGATTGCGAATCGCACCTCGTTTACACCATGATCTATTTTTCGGCCGCCAATTTTCGGCCACTGACACTCAAACATTTTTATTGCTAATTGTTTGATGACGGATAAATCGCTCGTTTCCACTGGGAAAGCTAGAAAATTTTGGTTTAAAAGTTTGTTACAAACTCAAATGAGGCTAGTAGCTACAGCTACATGAAGGTAGTATTATTATTTGTTCGTTATTCATTAAAATCTATAAAGCTGAAACGTCATTCAGAAACGCAATATTTACCTCTTTATTTTTATAACATTAATAGTCTTCAACTACATAGTAGGTATGAGTTACGTCATATTACGAGCTTTGACTACGCCGTATGCGTGGGAGACTTATCATAAAAAATTAGAAGGCAATCTAATTTTAAAAGTCATATTTATAAACGGCTACGATCAGTTGAATCACAGATTAAGCGCGGAGTAAAAAAAACAAGAAACAAACAAGGAAATTGTAAATCTTACGTTGAGTGCAATATATTGCGCGAAGTATTGTAAACATTAGGTTTATTGGGTTCGGTACGTTTTAAAACTGTATCGCTATAACAGCTTTCAACGATTTATTTTAAGCAAAAATACGATGAATGTATTACAAGTACTGAGAAAGATAATTAAAGGTCTATAATCTATACAATCGTTCTCGTTTGCAGTCATACTGATAGTACAGAATTTATGAGTTACTCAATCAGTTTACATTAGCTACTTAATGTGCTAAGAAAACAAAGGTTGTACTAATAACAGCGAGTCACACCGAGGAAACCAATTTCGGTGGTATTTATAAACGTCAAATATGTTTGTGCGTGCAAATTTATAGTCCGCATCCCTCACGTACCTACCAGTACGAGTAAATAACGAACAAGGCGACAAAGTGAAAAGATACCGGAAAACTACTTACACGTACGTCTTAAACACGTTATAAGTAACATCAAAATTGAGCTTTATCGACTAGTGACATGAGCGATTTTCCTTCAATCAGATATTCGGCTTAGCCATTCTGTTCTATAAACACGCAGAGAAGTGGAAAACTGTGCACCACGTGCGAATGATTCATTGCTGTCCCTTAATTAAAGAAGATTTTAATTGTATCGGATGTCTGTGAAAGCGAAAATAATGCACTCCTAAATTGGGGTTGGAGCGGGAAATTTATTTTTGTGAGCTGTTCGAATATACTGCGTTGCGTGTTCCATTCATCTTTGGGATATTGGTTCAATGTAGAGTACCTATATATTCCCATGGCTTAATACAAAAAGGTGAAAATTTATGGATGTTATTACTTTGTACATGTTTACGAGTTTATGTGACAGGTAGGTGACGTGAATGTTAAATGAGTTTTTCTGTATTTATGTAACTCATTTCTAGTAAAAGTAATAAAGTCATTATGAAGTATTTATGAAATAAAAGATAAAACATTTACCACGATCTAACAAAACTTGAAACGCACTTAATCCAACAGATTCATTCCGCGTATAAAGGCAAGCCGGCGGCAACTTAAAATATCTTTCTTAATTACAAAAGCCTTTGTTGAACGTATCTGATCTATGTAAACAGAAGGCGAATGTTTTAAATAGCGGCCCAACAAATAGGTTCCGGTTGGGAGAAATACGCGAAACTCTTTAATGAAACAGTATTTAAAGGGCTTCAGAGGGTCGATACAAGTGCCATTGACTTTTTGATAAAATATTGCTACAGTTGTTTGCTATACTTTTGAATATAAAGCATCATTCAAAGTTAATGTTTTCTCAATGTATTTATAAAGTTTTCTTGTTTTTTGCAACGCGTTTGGTATATACTTCAAGAGCAACTTTGTTTTACATTCATTTAATTATTCACCTTAGCACCTTAGGACACTATATTTATTAATGATTCCGCTCCGCTTATAGTTATAATATAAAAAAGAAATCTTACATTTTCAATCAATTTATTTCAAATAACTGCAGTACTTAAGACACTTACTGGAACCACTTAGTCAAATAGTCGTGTATTTCAGTGTTAAACTGTGATGGTGAAACGAGCACATCAACAAATAGTCAAGTGGTATTCGTGTCCCGAACAGAGTGTAAGCATGGTGTTCAACTGTACCTACAGCGGCAGTTCATTTGGCGAACAATAGCCTACGGTCCCGCCGCGACACGGGATAAATTGAGCCGGGTGAAGCGTTACCAGAAATTCGGTGGATGTAAATGGATTGCGTAACTTTAGGGTTGATTTCATGAAGTCATAAAAATTAAGAGGTATCAAAATTGGACGGGTAATATAAGTTAACATTTTAAACCCAAAATATACATTTTATTATCTGCTTACTTTAGCATCACGCTTTAAAAAAGATAAAGTTTATCTTACAGATCGTATTATGTACCTAAGTGGGTACTCAGTGTGGGCAGTTTATATTTACACTCTGATAAGTCTCAAAATAGTTGTCTTATGTTACCTTACATAATTCATGAATAGATAAGGTAAATACCCCAATGACGGTCTGATCAGATTCTGTGAGTAAGTAATTTATTTATTGGACTAAGTTGAGCTATTATTGTATGCTAATAAAAATGTGAGAACAGTAATTCAATTTCACGTTCTACATATGCTACAAAAATCGGGAAATCTAGTAAAGATTGATACCATAGCAATTCGGATTGGGACTTACAGGCGCCTGCCAGAAAGAAATTGGGGAAAATCGATTTAAATATCTTGAATGTGACGCCTTATCGCGATCGAAGGCATACTTTCAACCCCGTGCGGATCCACAGGCGAGCCCACGCTTGAGTATTTTACTCTTAAAAATAACGTAAATGAATAGAAACATTTTTTCTTTGAATTGATTCCATATTATATTACTTATATTACCAAATTAATTGTTATCAGGAAATTTAATTTAATAAACGCTCAATAGTAGGCTTTAATTGGTAAGAAAAATACTTTTATAATAAACATTATCAGCCTAAAAATTTAAAACATCTTAAGGTTAAAGAATAAAATAATATTAATTTTACAAGAATTAAGAATTATTATACAAAATTAAATTTTACTGTAAAAGAAGAAACTGGCCTTCGGTTCTTTAATAATAAAAATCCAAATAAATTAAATAATAAACAGAGCCCTAAGGTGAGATGATATTTAAGTGCCAATTAAAAGTATCTACGAGTAGGTACCTACAAAGTGTGAAAAGGCGAGGTTCACATTGCATGAGATCTATTAAGATAGAAACACTTCGAGAAGCTCACAACCTCGAAGGCGTCAATATGTCTTAGGCACGCGAACTAAAAACTCTTTTCTTAAACAAAGTAGGTGTTATTTCAAATATATCTTGTCTTAAAATGTTTCTAGATTCGTAAAGAAGACGCTTACATGTGATGGTTGTACCTACAGTCAAATTTTATTCATGTTATTATGCTCTCCAAAAAATATGAACACGCACATCAGCTTAATTATGTTGTACTCAAATATAAAGTCCCAACAGACATCACCAGGAGCACAATAAATTACAGTTAATATAAAAAAGCTAAAAAGTCTGTAATGTAAATTTTAAGTACATTAAAAACTTTTTACGCACCCAAATATTTTCAACGTCAACAAACTAAGCCTAAAGGCCTTAAAGCCTGCTTTACTTAACTCAATGTAATAGAATCACCTCGGATTGCTTTCCGATATTTACTGTTTGATTTTTCCCCTCGCGTCGAGATTTGGTGCGTTTACCCGAAAGAGGCGTGTACCGGTTGATGGTAATGGTCGGTAGGGTCGGATACGTAACCTTTCTAATTAACAATTTGCCCTACACTCTATGAGGTGCTACTTGATTATTTTACGAGATCTCACCTTTTTCGTTTCATAAACAATGGCTTAAATATGGGTATACAAAAGTGTCAGTAAATAAATCGGTTAATTGGGTTTTAATATATTTAAAAAGTTCTGGCAAATACTATAGAAGTTCTTAGTAACAAACCATTGTTAATTCCTAATTTGATATTTAAATTGTAATAAGTGAAAGTGTATTGAAAAATTGCAGTTTTTTATCCCAAATAAAATAATGAAGAACTATTTATTTAATCAAGTACCTACCTATACACAAACGCCAAACTACATTACCCTAACCCTAAACAATCCATTTAGAAAGTCTAAATAAATAAAAAATAATTCAACTGTGCAAGTTTATCGGACTGATCATGCACAAATATTTATTGATAGGGTCGCAAAGATAGGGTCTAAATTTATTGAAAGCCATAGTAAGATATAGGTAACTCAAACAAATTGACATCGGTATATCGGTAGCAATCAGACAAATTGGCTACGAGGCCCCTCTAACCGAATTAATCTTATATGTAGGCTTTCTTAGCGAGACCACTTAGCTAGGAAAATATAGATGTCGCTAGGGAGTAACAAATCTAAATGGAATTCGTATATCCCATTGTGATGATTCATAAAAGCGCATGTATGTAATTTTTAAAAACGTGAGAAAAAACTATTAAGTAGGTATAAATCACAAACTATGTAATGTGGCTGTTGTGTTAATATTATTAGTTACTAAGAAGGAACTAGTTAGTTTAGTAGGTACTAAACTAATTTTGTAAAACCACAAATATACATAAGCCTTTGGAAACATGATTTTAAATTCAAAATTGTATGTTTCCGAATTAATTTACTAGGTGTATAAATCGACTACCAAATGTAATTTAGTAAAAAATATGTCTACGTATTTATACCGAATTGAATATACAAGATTTTAAAGTTCCCTTTGATAAAAAGGGATTCCCCCAAGCATGTGCATGCCAAAATAAATATCGTACAAATCCACCTTTAAATAAACAGTATAGGGGAATAACGTTTTTGCCGCATTCCGGGTAAACGATGCTTAAGATATTTATTAGGGGGATGAGTTTTAAGATATTACATTCATTTTTTGATGTTAAGTAGCACAATAAAATGTGCAAAATTAAGTACAAATAACTACAAAATTTTTGTTAATAGAATACTTTGTTATACAATCGTTGTATGAGGGTTCCCCTCTCTGGGACTACTTATAAGTGCTCTACAACTCTTTTTTAATTGGCTGTAAACGTAAACTTTGTCTTTTAAGATAACTAAACCAAATGCGTCACAGATTTGTGTTGATATTACCACACGGCTATTTGAATCATGGTTAGAGGGAGACTATTCCGAGCGAACTTTTATAGGAGCGATGTAACATCGTCCCTTGTATTATTAGGTACTTCAATAGAAGGATATTTTACAATTCATACTTACATTTGATTGTAGGAACTTAATTCACGAATAAAAAACTTCTGACAGAGTTAATTGTCTCTTAGATGATCGTGATATTTTTACATCTGTACTGAGTTCAATGGTAAAAGAAAACTTGCATTAGTAAGTAAAAAATTTTTTTGGGTATATTTTAAACAAATTACAGGGATCCGACTATCTGGTGTAACTAATGACGAAAAAATCAAGAACCCACAAATATACTGCTAAATCATGCAACGTTGCCACTCTCCTCGAATCTCCTAAAGGAACTGATTATGTATCTAATTAGAAGAAAGCCCCTACAAGTCTTTTAACTGCGGGCTAATCACAAATTAATGAGGGCTTGTACCGGAGTGTCGTGGCGCAATGATAATTCCACGCCGCCCTGCTGAGCTAAGAACGTCATCAATTATGGTGGAACCACCCCCAACGGAGCCCTGAGCTAGCACACCCCTACAGATCCAGTGCTTAAGAACTTTTCAATACGTTCAATGTCCCAGTCTTCAATAACGTTCAGTTTGATTTGGTCCTTTTAAATAACACTTGAAACATTTAGTAGGTACTATTTATAAGGGATTTGAAAATTTTATCAATTTTGTTTAAAGAAGTCAAAAAAATTTAGGTATTTTGTTAATGCTGTTATGTACTTAGCTTTTGCTTCTATACACCTCGAAGCCACGATTAAATAAACGAACAAGAAATTTAACTATTTCCATCCAATTCCTTAAAGAAAGCTCAGAATGAATCACTGAATCTTCAAATAAAACCAAGTCTCTGCCCGATAAGTAATGGTCCTTAAACAGTTGCCGAACCGGCACTAAACGCTTCCGCCGCTAAACCAAATTTGATTTGTAGTTCCGTCCAAGAGTTACCGTCTCTGTTTGAAACATTCCAACATTCAGAGCCACATGGTGCACGATTTACGTGAACACCATGCGGCAAACGGTAAAGGATCCTTGATTAATGGGCCCCTTACTTAGTTAATTAATGTATGAGTGTATAATGCAATTTAAGATACGGTTACGTTGGTCTGAGTCTGAGATGGTTACATTTGTATTGTAAAGTTTGGAAGATTCTTGTTTACTGGAAATTGCATGGACCTAATTAATGTAAACTAATTCTAATACAACGGAACATTGTTATAAATAATTCTTATTCTTATTATTAAATCTTAGTAGATATGTTTGTTAGGATTATAGACACAAATGAATCATTCTATCAGCACATGCACTTGGAATACAAACACTTATAGGAATGACTTCATTTATCATTTTTTGTATTTAATGCTATTTTGTGTGTTATTTTAAAGGCGACACCGACATGCGGCGATCAAAAGGTAACGGAGACAATTTTTGACTTTTAAGCATCGATACAACGTATGTAACAGATACATTCATTGCTCTGTGGATACAACCACCAACATGAATTAAAGATGCGTGCACGATTTACGAAACAGATGATGTAGAAGTTTCGACACAAACATTTGTAAATACAGCTAGACAAGTTTTATTCAGCAGTTTGTAATTTAAACGGTATCTCCCTAAACTGGCTCACGTTGTTATGCCATGAATATAAATCGTGATGAATTCCTCTGGAGGCGAGGGGGGCGGGGTGAGGTGGGCCTCGAGGGATTTTTTCTTAAAAATAACTTGCCAGGGCAATTCGGTGGAGTCGAGCGGATTTATGGAAAGGTGGTGTCACCCCAGTAATTAGTTTTTAACTAGTTGTGATAAGGGTCTATTTTATGCAGTAAAATAAGGATGAATTGACCCCGCAAATTCGTAAAATTTCACGCTCGCATTCAGTCTTTCTTTGTCCTAAAAACATTTGCAATAAAACATCGGCACAATTGTTTCTTAACACGAGTCAAAATATTTTTATTGTTACCACATTTCTTGCATTCGAGCCGTCATATACGGATCCAGATATGATTTATATCCCGACGTCCCGAGAAAAAAAAAGAAAGTTCTTCCACGAAACTTCTTTTATTCTTGGAGAAAGTTGCGTAAATAACTGGAGGCGCTTAGAAAAAAGCAATTTTCTAGCTCAGGTGTGTGAGATGTTCTTTATCTAACTTTGCATCCGAAGCTCTTTGTTTATGACGGCATATTTTTTCGAAGTTTTGAACATTTTATTACCTTGCACGGTGAGCTAACTTTTGTGCCTAAAGGCCGACAACGGCGGACAATTGTTGTTGGGTAAACTACCTTTTTTAAAATTAACACGGCTACCTGTTTTAACATTCACAAAAAATTGCATAAATTTTACATTTACTTTAACTTAAATCCATTTGTACCGTACAATGTAAGTGGATCGCAAAAATGTGTACGTCATGATGATTTACAATTCCAATCTGTAAAATACCTGATTGTAACTGAGTTTATGCCGATATCTCTCGGTCGCAGTGCCCACTTTCAATTGCCAATTACAATATTTGCAGTAGCAATTACAATTACGGAATCGTTCTAGAATCAAACAATAAACAGTAACGCGCGTAAAAGTTACGTTTAAAATACTGAGAGAAGGGTACATCTCCTTTTAATGGACACGGAAAATATAATTTGAAATACTCTTTATAGCGCCCATAATGTTACCAAGTGGGCCAAAAAATGGTTGTCACCGTCTGGCGAAGTACATTAACATGAAGGGTGTGAGGTAAGGAGGCTTTATCAAGAGGGCCTTTCCTGAGGGAGGGCCAAATAATGCGATATTGCTCGTTTGTGTGAGGTCCTATTTATCTATTAAAAAGCGAGAGATTTATGATCGCGTATAGGAAAGTTGAGGAAGTTTTTATGTTCTTCCTCCGAGCTCCGAACTAATATAAGAGATTGATGCGTATTATTTTACGCAGATTCAGAAGCGCAATTTCGGTTTGAAAAGTTACATGTTTATTTTATATGGCTTTGATGCTACATCTTTATATAATATTTAATGGCATCATAACGTAAATGAACATACTTTATTTCTGTAAAAATAAATTAACTTCTGTACCTATTACTATTTCGTACTAGTGTTGCTGTCGTTATAAGGTTATATAGGTACTCAGTAAAACTTAAAAGACTATTTTCAGTTTGTTAAAGGTAAATAAATAGTCTTTTAGAAATTGATCACCAGACAACAAATCTTTAATTTGCAATATTTTCTATTAAAATCTATATAGGTAATCACATTATATTACGGTTTTGTGTTATAGAATTGATAGGCAGGGAAAGAAATTGTTAACTCAAGAGATAACATAGAGCAATTGATTGTTAATAAGGTCAATTCAGATGGACATACAGACTAAGAAATAAAGCTAATTCTAGGAGGTCTTGCTCAATGACTCGTTTATCAGAATGACTACTCAGGGAATGTACTTAATATTGAGGGATTTCCTGTAGGAATTGTCTATTTATAACGTTAATGCAGACGGACATACAGACTAAGAGATGAAGCTAACTCTCGGAGGTCTTGCTCAATCATTCGTTCGTCAGATCGGCTTCAGTCACGAGAGTCACGACTTACCGTGACCGGCATTTAACGTGACGTTCAAAATTTAACTCTTTTGTAAATTTATGTTTAGTCTAATGTAACGCAATCTATATTTGAAATAACATTTACTTATGAAGTTATATTTATTACACAAGCTTTTTTTCGTGTGGAAAGACCCTCGTGTCATCCATCCAGCCGGACCTAACCTTTGCCTTAATATTTAAATCTTTCATTCATTTTAGTATTGATAGATATACCTAAAGATAGATTCATCGTGACAATACCCGAAAAACCTCAAAAGAAAAAAAGTTTAATTCAAAAACTCATGAAACGTAAAATTTTAATATCTTTCCCCACCGTATTTCCAATATCGCTTTTGAATTACTCCGAACATTGCCGGTCATATATTTATTGGCGGTAGGTAGGTATTGCTTAATAACGCCACTACATTTCTATTGAAAATAAATTGCGTAGCGAGTTCAATATCGAATTAGTTAATTCACTCAATGACAGCAGTAGGCTGTGTGCCAAGTAATATAGACATTATCAGTTATTTAAATTCGAGGCTAAAGTTCAGGAAACTTTCAGAGTGCATTATTAATTACTGTGGCTTGGCGATGTTGTTACAGATACTGTTACGAATATCACTAAATCTACGTAGTTATAAGATACTTTTATCCTATAGTTTGATGTAATACAAAATTAAGGAACTTATTTTATGTAGTAGGTGCCTATTACTATTCCTACTTTTTAAATAGAGGCTCCACTCTACCATAAAAAAGCTACACTCAATGATCAAAATGTATCGTTTAAGTAATCACCTACTATTTCAATTCATACAATAACTCATAATCTAAGTTCTATACCTGATTATAAACAACATTATCAGACCAAATACAATTACAGTATTTAAAATAACCGCTCAGTTACAATTGTGATACGTATAGGTTTATGAGTCGTGTTTATTATCAAGTGGAATATTGGCTCGCAACATAGTGCTAAATTCGCGCCGAACACCCGATAGTGTGGTATTATCTGCCATTATTTGTCATCGGATGAACAATGCCCGCTCGTAACACACCTACTATCATGCTCAATTTGTCACCAAATATAATTATGGCGCGATCAAAAAATTATACTGTGTAATTCGGCTCCCGTATTTTTGTTGTTTATCGCTACTTAATTTCCATATTATTTACGCATCTTGTGTGAATAACGTGTACAAACATTTCTCAAATAAAGATCAGAAAAAAGATTTTGTTTGTAGCGTTTTGGTTTACTATATTTAGCAATATCAAAAAGAATAAATACATAACATAAGTAGGTATTCAGTTTTTCTTACCAATCGCTACAAGTGATATTCTGTAACACTCAGGAAATTCAATCGTAATCGTAAAAAATAACCCAACAGACTCTTAACATCAGTTACTGATCGTAGTTTTGCTCTATCTTTCAAAAAGTTCCGTTACATAACAATCGGTTAAAACTCGTGTAGATAAATAGTATCCTGACAGATGTTACCGAATATGTGCGAGGCACCGTGTCGGGTCGGCTAATAAATAACAGCACTATGAGTAAGGACCACCTAGCGGGTAACGGAGAACTTTACGGCACCACCGTACAGTACCTACGTCGTACATTTTACTTAGCAAATTGCTCATTTTGCTCCCGTCTACCGACCACTTAATGAAGACGACTTTTCATATTTTATACGAAGCAATAAAGTTCGTGTTACGTTACGCAACTGAGGGGCGTTGTTTGAAGACGTCGCCTTGAGTAACGCAAAAGGTTGGAACTAGTTCAATACAATGTAAGAGGACTTTGCTATACAGTATTTTCTTGTGCTGGTATAAAAAGAAAATGTATATAAAAAGAAAATTAAATCAGCATTTTATTAAGACGAAGAGAAGACATTCCGAAGTCCATAATGAAGTACTATTGAGTAAGAACACAAACATTGAACAAAAACTTCAAGTCCTGCGGTTCCGAACAACGATCGTAAATAACTTTTTACACAGAACTCTACTTCTAACAGTTTTAACCGTACCTAATGGTCATAAACTATATTTAATGCAACGCAAATGAATTCAGAAAACACGCGACGCGACTCAGCAACTATTCAAAAACTTGGAACCATAACTCCTATGATGGTTAAAGTTTATTATACTATCTAGTAACCGTATGATTAATCACCGAGTAAACCTAATGATGAATGATTATCTAACCTAGAAACAGTTACACAATCAAAATGAATTGAATCACCAATAAACGAAATGCGCTTTACAATCTCAATTTATGATGTCTTCTTTGGAGTATACGTGTTTTAAATTTTGATTTTTTTAACCTTTATTCAACTGAGATTTATTTATATGAAGCATGTATTTATTTAAATATTATCTCGGACTAGTGTTTAGTTCAATACCATCAATATTTCATCTGTACCCCTCTCGACCATTATGATTAGATAGTGAGATGTATCTAACAATATCTATGTTTCTACGCATAGGCACCAGTTCGGTTACAAATATAGCTACATAATACATGAACGTAGCGCTTTGTTCGTTGTTACAGTCAGATATAGACAGACAATAGATGGCTATGGCAGTTGAAATTAATGCATGAGATCAATTTAAATTTATACGAGTGCAAAGTTATGAAACCGGGTCAAATATTTATTGCTATTCGTGTTCAAATTTACGCTGAATAATTTTGAACTCCATTCATACGTACAGGAATAAATCGGATGTAAATATTTTTGATTCCTTCCTTATTAAAGATTTACCGAATATAAAATTGGACAGAGCGTCACGCACACATAAAATTCGAACTTTGGCACACTCCACAATAAATCAAGGGGCGTTATGCGCCATGTTTCACGATCGCATGCCATCTTTATCGCTCCAGTATTAGTTGTAATGCGGACATCTCCGTCTAACATCGAGCTGGAGCTATGGGAGCAGGGGAGGGGGAAACTGTCTAGCCGTGACGTATTACTCGGCTGGCGGTCGGTCAGAACAGTACGTTCTCCGCGAACTAAAATATTACCCTGTTACTATATTAAAATTTAATTCCATTCAAAAGTTTTATTTTTCAACAATAAAATTAAATACAGCGTTCGTTTTGTTACAAATAAACAGAAGTTGTAAGTAATGATGCTCCTGACGCGAATATCGATATCGACATCAGTGCTAATTACTTGCCTATCTTGGCGAATATGTATGCCGAGTAGGTTGTCGATGCAAATCGCAAGTTCGATTCAAGAATAGACAATGCGACAACGAGTTTAAAGGACCACCCACTACTTTTTAACGCACAGAAAAATTCTGCGACATCTATGATTGCGATTAAAGGAGAAAATAAATAAAACTTCCGCATTATACTCTGTTGTTATAATCTTCTTCAAGAACGGACGTATTTTAATAGTTATATCTATTTAATGAAGAGCAATATAATAAAAAAATAAGAATAAAAAACATTCAGGCTTCATAAATGATGATTATGTATAAAAAAATCGTTGACTTGGCAGCAATACACAAAAACAGCAATAATCATCAATCTATCAGTAAGCTGATGTACAATCAAAATCACACCTCAGCATTACCACAACGCTATCTAGTCATTTGTAAAAGCGAATGATGGGCCACACGTGATCAGACTGCTAATGAATTGAAATGATGAGTATCGTGATAAATACGCGTCCAATGTACCTACACGTATCACTTTTTGTTCGCTTAGCTATTTTCGATGGCTGTGGGCAAAATCCCAGGAACTATTTAAAATTAATGTTTACATTTATCGCGTGAAGTGGACGTGACCTGACACAACTGTCGATATACATTATACAATTCTTAAACCTGTCGATGGAAGCATCGAGCTCCTTTGAAATTAAGCAATTTTGGGTTTTACGCGTATTGTTTACAAATGATATAGTCGGTGATATCGTCGTATTGCACTGTTATTTGTACCAGCTAATTCGAGAATCGTTTTAAATATCACGTCCTTGTTGGACATCTCATTGGTTGGCAATAAATAGTCCGTTATCTCTCGGTATCGACCGCGGGCGGCACTGCTCCACGCGGCGACCTACCCTCACTCTAATGAATTACACAATGAACTCTCATCTAAATACAGAAAAAAGCTTTTAAAGGCACATATCAAAAATGCCCACAAAGCCTACTAAGACAGGGCTCAAAGATTTATAGCACTCCCTTTGTTAAATCACGTAATCTCCACGTGAAGCCGCGATACAAATGGAGGTAAATGAAAATAAATGTAGTTCCTCATTCGGATGCTCACCTACCTATTTACATTATGTTCAGACATAAATCTAGCCGTGTTTGAACGTAATCTATTCTAAAAATTACCTGTTAAATCACATTTAGGACAGATAAACCATTGTTAAGGGTATGTGGTCAGAACAAAAAATGTTTGTCGGTCAAATCAGTTATAATTTGTTACCTTCAGGGTGGCACGTAATGTCATTGGGTGTTTAATATATTATGTGGCACACAGATCGAGTAGATATCAAAGCAGGTAAAGAGGCTTAAGAACTGCCAGAGTATTATTAAAACCTTATTTTGAATACAGAGTCTTAGTAGGTATGACACGACAAAATAAAAGTACATCGGTTGATAGGTATTTAACATAACTACGTATTAAAATTATAATAAAATTTATATGAAAGACAAATTCCCGTTATGAGAACTCGATTATAAACACCTAAATAATTGTAAAGAGGAAATAACAGTGAGGACATGCTTAATTTTTATTAAAGCTCTCTACACTATTTGAATTAGGCATGACAAATATTTTGTCGATAAATCATTAACGTATCGGTGCGTGTGTGAGTATCGAATTTAAATGAATCATTATTTATCGTTCGTGTTTCGGTCATCGCTACGTTGCGTCGTGCCAGCGCGGGCCATTTTCGGCAGTTTCCGGTTATCTATTTTATAGAAGCGCCTATGTTTATTCGGCTCATTTAAATTCGTAACAGCCTCTATCTACCGAGTAACTGGCTGCGAAAATTCCTATTTATTATCCACAAATCTAAAGATGTTCAGCATTTTGGGCTGAATAAGTATTTAATTTTTTTTACTTAACCTAAAAATGAATAGGTACTTATTTAAAAAAGTATAGGGACTGAAAATAGCTCTAACTCTATAATAGAAGCTATCTCATATAAGAGGTATTTATTACTGTTTAAAACCAGTTAGCTATTGACAAGTAGGTCAAATAAATACCTACCTACTTATACCTCGATGGGATAAATTAAAACTGGTTTAAGTTACTTACATTGTGTTAACAAACCAACCCAATAAAATAATAAAAGCTAACAAAGCAACAAAATATAATCTAGTGCTGTGCTCACATACGAGCAAATTCGATATATCGCTCTGTAGGTATATTCTCACATAGTATTTCATATCCTCTTTCTGTAATGTAGCAACACTGTTTACACAATAATTTATATTGATTCTATAAGTTCCACAATCAGTAGATAATTCTGTACATAAATATTTAAATCCCGTTTCAGAGTCCACTATTAGAATTAGTTTTTTTTTGTACATTATCTACTCCCAGTCTCATTAGATTTTCAATCACCACTTACCGAAATACCAACTACTAAGTAATTAATTACATTATAGTAAATAATGAATTTATCGATAAACGAAAAAGCAATTAGCGCCTCACTAGACAAACGCTCTCGGGTGCGAGCCTACAAATCATACCGATAGCATCTTCTACAAATTTGAATCGGATCTTATTTATGATTTGCCTTTTTCACGGCTACGTTTTGGGGAAAATTCAAACATAAATCATTGATAAATGCTTATTGAGCCCGGGTACCTATCTAATTCAAAGTTTGTAGCCGCCTCCTACGTTAGATAACAAATCATAACTTTCCAATAAGCAATATGGGTGTAGGAGAACAATGCTGAGTCGCTAAGTAGGTTCCCGCAAATAACAGGTAGTGAACGATCCTCTTCATTATTCGCAACAACATAATAATCATAACAAAAGCATGTAAAACCCCGTAGTTGGTTAAACAGCAATCACATAAACAAACCCCAACAATAAAGCCAAATAAACGCTCGAGCACGCCATCCAATCGCACCTTGAATCGCACATAAAAGCCCATGAACACCGGTTGAATTGAATACTCCGCCGCTCAACAGGAGCACCGGAATATTGCATTCCCAACCGTACTCGGTCGGGTAATATCGAGACTAGAGTTGCGCTCATAAAATCGTTTACGAGCTGCCGAAGAGCCCTCTTCGATAAACGTGCCATAAAAGTTCGGTTATTCGACGCTAGATGGCGACACTAGTGGCCGCTTGAAGCTGTTGCAGCGATTTTGCTGCCATCTATGAAGCTTTTTAGTGTTTAAAGACGGAGGGAAAGAGAAGAACTATAGCATTCTCTCGCCCTTGCACTGAGCGATTGTATTGAAGCTTGCTCTACTTGGCTTACTTGAACTTATTTTTTCCTCTCGCAGTATTAGGCTTGTGAATATTGATATTATATTATTCTAACGATATTTACAGAATTATTATTCCTCACAGCGTATGTATATAATTGGGCTTTAGCCATTTTATCACTACGGTGGTCCGTGTTCGAATTCGGTACAATATATTTTTTGTAGAGTTTTTGTATAATAAAAATGAATGTTTTGGTGAAAGAAAATTGTAACCGCGAAGCTCGTGTTAAGTTTTATCATAATGAATTTTATACTTTTTACAAATCCTTAGGGACGCTACCACAAAATTTATAGGCAGTAGTGGGAAGTATTTGGTATAAGTATTTTGGTGTGTAATATTGATGAAAATATTACTATGCATTTTATGTACTAAAATAATTTTGTCTGATAAATAAACGTGTAACATACCAGACAGCTTTCAGTGTTTATAAACAAGAATTTATACAAAAAAAATTAACGCACTGGCAATCGCGATTGAAAGTGTGAACCATTAGAATAAATGTTAGGTCTTAGTTACACAGCGCCTTATAAGGGGTTGTTTTTTAGACTTTTTTCGAGAAACTATCTAATTACCGTTAACGCTTGCTTTATTCATGTGTTCGCTTACCGGAGGGTCGCAGTTGGTGGTCTAATTAGAGGTCGCCATATATGTTGGTTACTCTACGCTGTTCTAGACATCATGAAGCCATATACTATGCGTGGTAGCTGGTACTGAACGCATACTGAATACTTAGACATTAATCTGACCAGAAAAACGGTTAGCGTTCTTTTTAATTTACAGATTAAACTATAGGTTACCGTATTTAGGTACGTAGGCTACGTTTTTATAAGAGAGTATTAGTTATAGTTAAAAAAGAGGAGAATAATAATTTTAGACAGCTGTGTTTTAACAATGTAGAGTTTTGCAATGTCCATTTGACCGTATTTAGTCCCTTAATAAAATATATAATTTTGCAATAGTTTTTACTTACCGTACCTAACGTAGTACCTAACTTGCCTGATCCGACTATAGGTATTTATGGTAGGTACCTATCTAAATCAGGGCTAGTGTAAAATTAAAAGAAATTTTGCTTTAAAATTAAAAATTTGTAATTAGAATTTGCGTTTGTGGTAGGTACCTACTTGCATTTTTTCTGTAAAATTTTTAATTACAAATAAATTACTAATGGCAATTCCATAGATCTCCCGCCATATACCATCTTTAAATATACCTGTAATTTAATGACTTCAATATACTTACATGTTTTATGGGGTGTTCCAGAGTTACATAATGTTTAACTTCATTAGTGGGTTTGTTACATGGGTGTGGTGTATTTGTGTCATAATGAAGCCCGATAGAAATTATGTTCGGTGTATGTTTTTTAATGACGGAGAGGGTTGAACTATCTACTGGTTAGTAGTAGGTAACTACCTAAAATAGTCAAATGGTTATGAAGCTTTTAATAATTGTCGATGTCACCTACTTCCAATATGAAAGACTAGTGATTCTTATTTAAATTCGAAACCGAACCTTTAACTAAAAAGAATACTTTAGATAGGTACTTAAAGCAACTCTTAGCACCTAGATAGGTATACATCGATAATTCACATAGAAATAAGATAAAATGTACCTTAGATATAAGTATTAAGGCATCGATAAAATTATTAAACCTGATCGGAAACAGGAAAGCGATTCACACCAAAACCTAAACAAAGAAATTCGAGCGCTCAGAACAAAGGTGCACTATCTCTGAAATCTACATGCAAGAAGACAGACGGACGGACGGCAATATTTTGCACAATTATGTAGATCGTTATCTCCCACGTTACAGATATAAGGCTCGCATGCATACCTCGACGTAGCCTGCTATGCATTCAAGATTACAACACTAATAATATGGTATTTTTTAATTGATCTTATTAGGTAATATCTCTTCGATATTACGTATATTCTATTAGGTACTACTCGGCCGTCGCTTGAAGTCTCTCTCCACGTCACTACGGGTTCCTAGTTTAATCTCTCATCCCTACATTATTCAATCAACCAGAACACTCGCTCACTCAAGTGGCTAAACGCCAACAATCTATTTTCGCTATAAATCGCATAAGTGCAATAATAGCCGCTTATCTAAATAGATACAAAACATAAATCGTCTAATATCATTATCTATGAAGCTATCTCGTGTAACTAATTGAAATAATGTCCACTTTGTTGCGTTTATCGTGTTTTTACCGCCACAACCTGGCATTTGCGATACAACGTTAAACGGTTTAATAAGCAGTGAGCGCGTTGTTCAGTCGAATGTATTAAAAAAGGTACGAAGGTCGTACATCACTTTTTTAGTTTACTGCAGAACATGTCAAAGAGCCCAGTATCGAAGCGGTGGGTCTGAGTACGATGCGACGCCATCACAGGCACACGCTACACGGGGCGTCGACGACTCGCAACTTATTTCATAATATATCGTTATTTATTGAAAATTAATTGTGTGAAAACAACACCGGTTATCTGTTATCACCCGTAATACAATACGGTACGTGTTAGCGACTGTTTATATAAATAAGCGGTCCCAGTAAGCGTGTCGATACAGCAAACCAAGAATGTGTTTCAAAACAGTATGAGTAATAAGTAGCTAGTACTAGAACTGCGCTGGCCCGGAATAAGCTATACATTATCGTACAGACTACGAGACACGATTTACAGCCCAAATTAAATTCGAAGTCCATTATCCACCGGCATCTATAATAACACAATATTTCTTTTTATTTCTACATCCTGCTGTATCATTACGAAACCCGAGGGTTCCATTATTTCGTAGAATCCACACCTAAGAAATGTCTTAAGTAAGCAAATCCAATAAAACCGATATAAACCAATTGGCAACACCTTAAAGTCTATACTCCAATAAATAACATCTGATTTATGAAAATTTATCATACTCTTGAGGCTTAATTTTGAAATGATCCGGACGCGTTTCTAAAAGGTATTACCTGTCGAGAGAGTGACGATGGAAATGGGACCTTGTGCTTTACGGTTTACGTTTAAGTATGTCTTGATGAAGGTCGTCAAGAAGACGTTTTTCCACATGCAACTAGAAGTGTGTCTGCGTATTGTTTTGATAAGCTGCAGAACGGGTTTGCGCGATTTATGACTGGTATGATTTAATGCGAATAAACTACTTGCTTTGCGCTGGTTGTATTGATAAATGCTCCATTTTTAGCATAAACGAACGCATTCTTACAATTCCTTATATATTCAGACTTCATGAAATTTGGTAAAATGAGTGGAAAGTTCCAGGATACTCTCAAAAATATCTCTACAGAATACCAGTGTCTCTACAATTTCTTATACAAAATTTAATTGATTAATGATCAAAAAAATAGCGGTCGCTGTTTATAAAGTACCAAGTATAAAGTGTCTAGTAGACATTTAGTATAAATTGTCTCCTTATAAACATTTTATAAATTTTTCACGTTCCTCAAGTCTAAACGTAAAAAAACTAAAATGTGAGCACATAGAATAATTCTTCATTCTTTAAAAGTAGCGAAGAATAATTGAAAGGCACCAATTAAATTATAATAGCGTTCTGGTCTCGGCTTGTTATTTGTAGATTGGCAGCCCTGTCACCCGAGGGCCAATAGGAACGTTGTAAAGCGGCGCCTGCGCACGATCGCCCGCTGCGCTGAGCAGTGCAAACAACATAAGAAAACGAATAAGGAACTATCTATGAAATAAAATGCGAACACTTTTTGGAGAGGGATATATTGCGTAAAAAAAACTGAATATCAAAATTTGGTAAGTAATTAATTTTAGCCATTTTTTAAGGCCACTAAACACAGCTGTACAGAAGGTAAAGTATTATGAAACGTTAGTCAGATTAGTTACCTATTTAGCTTTCAACTTAAATAATGTTGAATATTTGGTTCTTTTATATTTTAGATGCATTTCAATAAGAAACCATAGAACGGTACCATAGCATAGTATATATAGGATATCTAATAAAATAAAACAGTAGAATTTAGTTATTTAAAAGATAAATTGAATAATTTACTTTTCCACTTAGGTACGTATCTGCTACGAATAGAACTAAGTACCTAGTTTACCATCTGTTTGTATATAAAACATTTTTTTTATGGAATTGATCATCAATGTAATGGAGTTAGGTACTTAATGAAATAGTACTTAACTGAAAGGCAAATAAAATTATTAAATAAGAATTCCGCCATCACAAAGCTGAATTCCTAAGGCAATTCAGAAGCGCAAAAAAACGCAATACTGTATGTAGTAAAGGGCATACCTAAGAGTATTTACTGTTAAAACATAGATTTACGTCAGAAATATGTCTGTAAAACGCTCGCCAACAATGTTTATCCAAAATCCAAAGAAACTGTGGATACACCTGAAAATTTTCTCATACCTTCTCCTAATAAAAATACTTTGTAACGCATACACACATAACATTAGTCAACAAAACTTGCGAAACATGTAGGCAGCAATGCAGTCTTTACTAGTCTGTCTGGATTACTAATTTTTTACTGAATTCATGAAGAGAAAAGCTCGTATCACGGAATGTAACGTCAAATGAACATACCGATTTGGATTCCATTATCAAAAACAAGCAAAACAATTTACGTTTGCAGCTATTCTATTGCGAAACACACTAGCGACTGATCTACTGTAGGTACTAAGAATGTGGATCACTACCGGCGAGAAAAGATTAGCGACTGACAAAAAGATAAAAATATTCTTATTACTAATACAGTATAATAATTTGTTAAGATTGTATTTAGTGATGATCGACGTGTAATTATAACTATAACCTTATAAACTTAGTTAGCTTTGGAAAATTCTGACATAGGTATACCTAGCATTTTAATTGGACTAATATAATAAAGCGTGTGTTAAATTGTAATAAATATTTAAGATAATAAACAATCCTGTCTACTAATTGGTACCTAACAATTTGATAAAGTACCTATCTAATAGGGTCAACATCAGTTTTAGTTGAAGTACCCAGCGGTTAGCATTTACGATCTTAGATGCGAAAATATTCCTTTTGATGCAAAAGATAAATGGAAAATAAATTGTAAATTACAAGACTTCATTAACAATTTCTTAGCTCAGTTACTCGCTTATCGCTTTCTCTCTAACAGTCAGACAGTACAACGCAAATGTAAGTAAACTATTCGCTCCGTATTCGTTGGTGAAGATATAAATCATAAGCGGTTAGTGGAGATTTGCGTGTCACAACGTTACAATTTATTGCAATAACAAGGTCGGTTAAAGCGCAGAACGTACTGTGATACTATTGTCCATGTCTTTGACCGTAATGTTAACTAATTATTCTAACTATTTAGGCAGTAGGCGTTAGGTAGGTAATGAATCCTGCAGCGGCAGCGGTCTGAATGTTACCCCTGAATTTTACTGTATTTGAATTAATGTGACATAATTTGTATATGTAATGTACGTAGCTAAGTTTTTTTTTTTACTTTTTACATACTTTTTTTGCCTTCTTTACCTTTTATTTTTCAATGTCACTTTTATTGTTATTGAAGTAGGTACTTTATCACCATGAAACAGATAAGTACATAGGTCTTGGGAATATTTATGCTGTTTCTTGTTGGAATTTTTCTTGTAAAGTACAGATATGAATTTCCTGTTAAGGACCATAATATAAGAAAATTAGGAGGTAGGTAAACAGTTAATATGATCATAAATTTCAGTTTACCAAAATAGGAGATTATTGAAACTTCCTAGTACGTATCTACATCCATTCTCCTATTTTAATTCTTACAAATAAAATTACTAAACAATTGACGTATCGAATTGACGAATCTATTTACGGCAGTTTTAATTACTTTTTTCTTTTATGTTGCTAATTAAATTTGTAAACATTCAAAATTATTACCTCTGTCACCTATTAATGAACATTATATAAAAACAAGGAAGTCTTCACATAAAAGCTTTTGTTTTAAAACATCTTATATATTATACCTACGAACATCTATAATTATACGATGGCCGACATCTCTGACCTACGGAAATACCACTGCAATTACCGACCGATCGATTGTTACTGGCCCTTTCGTAACGTGCTCATCGAAAACGTTAAAACTAATAAGGACACCACATGCATCAAAAAGTCTAGGAAGTTACGAATTAGTCTTTACTATGCTTTAGGGGGCTTATTTAATGTTTGTATTGCGTTATAGTTGTGAGAATAAATGATTGAAATCTCCTGTTTCAGAGCAAGAATAATTAAATTTAATTATAATATATGTATAATCATTTGGTAATAATAATACCTCTTTAAAATTATGTCGGTAATTTTCATGTCTTTTATATTTAATAGATGGAGACATACATACCTATTTATTAGATAGGTAAATATTAATAACATCAAGATGGCATTCAAACGAATTATTCAAATATCTTCCATTCTAGGCATCATTTATTCTAATTGACTAACTTAGGAACTAAATACGAATCGTGTACATGATCCCTAATTTCGTCCATAAAAATTATTGACGACAACAAGATTTTAAGAATCCAACCAAGATAACAGTAATCGAATGATTCTGCGATTAGGCTAAATATAATCGGTTTATTATTCGGTGGCACGACATTTAGCCTTACAATTTTTACCGTCGAATAAGTGTGCTAGTCTTTATCTGCAAGAGTTATTACTCCTATAGCCTATTAAGGTCTATGCGCAATGTATAGAACATCGCATCGGTATAATGTTTACGTCTTTATACGGCTGGGATTGCGTGCGTTACTGTAATAGGGGCCAATATGTCCTACGTCACCGCATTATACTTTCATTGATGTTTTAATAAAAATGACGAAATAATTCAATAAACGTTTTACCGATGTGTATTTTTTTATTTGTATTTTTTATTAGAAGACATAATTCAACTGTTACAATTTGTAAATAACAAATAACGTAATAGTCTTTACAAAATATTAAAAGCTTATTAAAGCTTACTAGAAAAATTAAGTACTGCCAAATGTAATTAAAATCATAATCCCTAATAATTATAAACATTCATAGGAATTAAAATAAGACGGAATAGATATCTAGGTACCATAAAGAAAAAAAGTACATAACTAACAAAAATATTAAAAAACGCGGTTCAGTAAAATTTTCCCATCTTATACCTACAATATTGGACTGGCTACTAACTTATTGCCCTTTTTAAAATAATTCTTATATAAAATCCGCATCTACCTAGTTGCCAACCCTATATTTTGGCAACACGACATATCATAACTGAACCTATGGATCACATAGCGTGTACCGGGACAGTATCGCAGCTAGTGATGTAGAGAGGCGCGGCACAATTTGCCGACCACCTCGCTCTTACTCCTGATAACCCTTTATTCACATGAATTATTATATTGTTATCCTCAAGTGCCTGTTCGTGCACCTTTCTCCCGAAAAGCCCGCTCTTTCATTTGGGGCCAACATTAAAAACGTATTGTCCGATTAATCTATTCCTTTAGGGTAATTCCGAGGGAATCAATATTGGAGTTATATTCGCGCTTTGTTTACTCACGGTTATCGGATTTACAGGTTAATGTAATTTCGAGGTAAGGTTTTAAATAAAACACAAAAGGCAAGGTAGTTTATTGAAATTTTCAAGTTTACATAATAATAATTCAGTAGGTACATTTTATTTTACGGAAATACATTTAAAACTATTACTCTCATACCCACACAGCTTTATTGCTACAAAAAAACATTTTAAATAGACTAATAAAAACCTGTGCTCTTACAGCCCTTTAAAGTTATTAAATGTTACAAAAAAGGTATACATTTTAATCCTAATTAGCAAACCAACTAACGAAACAAAAGTAAGTATATTAAAAACTTAACTTAACTTTATAGACTTCGCAAGACCAGGAGCAATAAAAATACTGAGACAAAATAAGTACATAAAAGATTTACAGTATGTCTACGTAATGTGAGGTTTATGAAAGATACCGTCTTGTGTCTGGGAACTAAACAACTGCTTGCTTACAGATAAATCCAACGTGATATATCTCTTATTATATTACACTTGAATTTTATCACCACGACCATCCCATAAATTAATCTTAAGTCATATTTTGTAATAAAAATATAATTACATCAAGAAAAATTATTAACGCTAATTAACATCAGACCGGATACAAGACATTGTGCATAATTTTGTACAGATAATAAAAAATTAAGTACAGAAGACGTTATCTGATTTGAGTCAGAAGATACAATTTTAGTATTCAATACAAATTCTACAAAAAACTTGACTGATTATTAACTATATCCTTTAATGAATGAATAGTTTTCGCAACATTAATTAACCCAATTTTCTTTTCTACTTGAAAATAAGAGTAGCATAGATTCGAACGTAAAGAAAGACTGGTTTAGTATTGCAGTTATGCTACATTGCAATGAATAGTAGATGAAAACAGAGAGCTAGTTACTCGTAGCAACAGCTCTTTATTCAAATGTACTAGTGCATACACACAGCGCTAGATATTTTTTCTCAGTACTGTGAAAAAACAGTTCATAGTAAACTTTTCGTATTTCAAACAATACTTTCTGACATAATTTTATATCTGTTCTCGAAACATCATTCAAGCAATTACTTTAATCGTAAATCAATTTATTTACGCAAATCATAAAATTTATAATGATACACCACATGAATATTTCAAAGAGTAAATTGTTTATCTTTGGTCTACATTCATGTTTTAAATAAATTAAAGTTTATGAGTTTTGTTATAAATTCATGATTTGGATTACATTTTTAAATATCTACTCAACTATTGTTACAAGTTTGTTTTCATTCATGTTAACTATACAATTTTAATCTCTCAACTTTTATTAAAAATTTACAAAATAAAAAAAATATAATTAAATTGAATATGTTTCTGAAAATTAATTACTAGCTACCGTTAAAATTTATTCACAACAATTATTTTCAATGGAAGCAGTGGAATTTTCATCTAAAATTATAAATGCAAAATAAAATTCACCTTTAAAAAGTCTAATTTTATTACGGCATTAGTGGTTAAGAACAACTCAATTAAGTGCCTAAATGAATAATTAATTTTATTGCCGTATTATTTAGGTGGCTTGATGTAGCAAGAACTCGGATTGTTATCATCGGGTAACTGAATCGGAAATACGGGTGAAGTCAAAATATTGTGGGCGCTTTATATCCTGAACTAATTGACGCTATAATAACGACATTACATGCCTATTACTATAAGCATAAGGTTGTAATTTGACTGACAAAAATTTGTTGTAAGAAACCTTAAAAAAAGCAAAGTAAATGTGCCAATAAAATAAGATAAAAAATCAATTGCAAATATAAATAAAAATCAGTTTCAATCACAATGTTTTTACGTATTTTGTCAGGTGTAAATACATCGTTGAATACAGAAACAAAAATCAATTACGTTGTACAGTTGTATACAAAAGTGTTAAAGATACTATTAAATTATTAGGTGCAATAATAAAACTAGTGCTAAAGAGATATTATCGTGAAACAACTCTTTACGACCGCTCTAATGTTCGTACCCACGTGGGTACATACCTACACTTTTTATTAGGTCCTTGAACTTGTAACAATTTGGGCGGTCGATAATTCTGACGCGGACACTAGACTACTCATTCGTATGTGATGTCATTCGTAATGGCCACTGAGCTGTTAACGAGCTATTTATGGACAACTTCACGAAAAGTTACCCGAGTTACTCGTTTGTAAACATCACTATCGGTTTTATGATTGTTATTGGTATGTTACCTATTTTGTAAGTCATGTTTGTTAAGATTAGGTTACGTTTGGATGAAATTATAATGTTTAAGCTTAGTGGACAATATTTATTGCTTGAAAGTTATTTAATTATGGTGCTGGAAAATATATAGCTATCTATAATAGTTACACAATACTCTTATATAACTTACCTACTTAATTAGCGAGTTGTCTTGTATCAGCGTTATGTCATATAGAAATAACTGGTATACTTACTAACAAATAAGTAATTATTCAACAAGCAACATTCATCGTTGCACGTCAAATAAAAGCTACTTGGTTCCACATACCCACATTAATTATGGCCAGTACTTTATCTGTATTCATAGAAATACCCACCTTCTTCCTTCTGTTACATTGTAGTGGCATTAATAGGTAAAACGTACCTTGAAGTCAAATTAAATCGTAATATTATTAGACGCGCAAAAACGAACCTAATTTATATAGCACGTAATTACGTTTTTGTAAGTCTCTCGGTAATTAACGTTCAAATAATAAAAACGTTATAACTTATAACCGTTACGAATTCAAATCGTTCTATTTCAGTTAAGATTTGAAATAAAAATTATTTATTTTAATTGTAGAACGCCAATTTAGTATAAGGTAAAATGTCGCCTCCTGCCTCACAATGGCAAATTGCTGATCTTTGACATTGGCGGAACAATGGCGACACGAGATTTATGACGTGCAGCGTTCTTCCGACGGGGACACGGTGTGACCTCTCACCGGCGCTATGCCGACTATGTGCCGATACGGAATACCGAATACGCGCTATGACGGAATTATTTTAAACACAATGTAAATAAGTTATAAATTAATAAGTACGTAATCTACTTAGTTAAAGTTAGAGGCTACATGGGCATTTTTTGCACAAAAATGAGGATAATAAATTCTTTTTATTGTTTTGTATACGGTGTAAAACAAAATTATATACGAACTAGACTATAGTAAAAAAATATTGGACTCATCCCAAGGGAACCTTACAATCGGGATAAAATCAATCTTATGTCCTATTCCTGGATGTAAACTATCTGTGTGCCAAGTTTCAGCTTAATCCGTTCAACGGTTAGGGCGTGAAGGAGGGACAAACATCCAAACGTCCAAACATCCAAACATTTTTACAAACTTTCACATTTATAATATTAGTAGGATTACTCGTAATATAAAATCATTATTTCAATTTTAATGCATCCCTTTGACGTACCTAAGTAGTACCTACATCTTGTGCTGATACTCAATTTAAAACTAAATATCTTTCACAAAATATCGAAAAAGTATCTAAATGACCGGTTTTCTTCTTACATGGCTTAAAACTAACTTCCGAACACATTGATGCAAGTCATCGGTATTAGTTCACAATATGCTCACACCCGCCAACCAACGTAGAGTGCGGCCCACGGCCACGTGCTTCGATGGCAGCTTGATTATCATTTTGGGCTAGTCGCTCATTATAAACAAATATGCAAGGATTCTCGTGCTTTGTAGCATTTACTCAACATTTACTATTATACTATTAGGAAGCTAACAAACGAAAAGCAAGTTTGACATTTAGTCCCTGTTTAGTTAACTTTACGTTCCGTATTTCATGTTAGGTAGGTACCTACTACATAATTAGATTAT
>LGAG01000003.1:1876137-1888672 GCA_001278395.1 Lerema accius
GGTACCTACTACATAAATAGATTATTTGTAACGAATTAGAACCTTAAGTTCTCTATAGATACAATTTGAGAATTTTCAATCAATAAATAAAAAATCAGGAGCATTCTTACACAAATACCTAATATCTACCTATTGGTAAGTAGGTTTTTAGTCAACCACCTAACATTTCATGATGTTAATATCGTGCAAGATTGTGACAGAATAAGTGTCGTTTCCAATTAGGTACCAATTATGAAAATATCCAATTAATTGTCTCGTAATTGGTGTTACTGATGAACGCCGATTATTTTCTTTGCATTTAGTTATAGAATGGTTTGGAATCTGTAGAATGAAGCAAAACCTTCATACATTATAATTGTTAGGTACTGAATGTTAACCTAGGAATGGGTTTCTATTTTATGAACACAGTCATATTATTAAAAAAAATAGTTACGTAATCACCAAAGGGGTTTCCTTATTTTACTTACTTTGAAGTTTACTTTTAACTTTGCAGTTTATTTCAAGTAATGAACAGCCTTGCTCACTTAATTCTACATCTGATTTTGAAATATTTCAATGCCACCATAATATTACAATTGTTATTTTTAGCATTAATATACACCTATGTAATTATGTTATCTAACTTACCTAGGATTATAATTGGTAGATAGACTCTTAAATATTCACAGAATAATTCTAGCATTTCACGGTTATAAAATTAACTTATATTTATTAACAAGTTTTACAGCTAGAATATAAATTCATTATCATTTGAAAAGCTAAATTGGGTTATACATTCGAGTAGTATAGTCTATGCACCTGTCGCACTCATTCATAATGTCATGATTAAATGAATTTATTAACATACCATATTCAGGATATTTATTGACTATAACTGTCCCAGCAATAGTATGCGCTATAAAAATAATTATCGATTTACAATAACATAATACATTGTCGATAACGAATGCGGGTTAAATTTGCGGAATTTATTCAGAGGCAGAATTTATCGGAAATAAATTGTCACAACGAAACACAAGTTCATTTATAGTTTGAGAGTTATTAGACTTATAAATAGCTTTTATATAGTTTTAGTGTTTAAATTTCACGGTTATAATTTTATGTAAGTGTAAAATCCATTTTATTTCCGTAATGAAATACGGAATAGAGAGAATTTAGTCTGATATTGTCTATAAAATACTTTTTATTTTTTCAGTACAGGTTTAGGGGTTTTGTGTAACCAATTGTTTTTTCTTAAACGTGGTTGATGACAATGAACTTGTACGGTAAATTATACAATTTTTTTACTGCCCATAAAACAGTTTGTGCTTTCAACGGTACCCGCAAACAATAGATTTATTTACCTGAGAACAGAATTCTTTATTGGCATTGACCGCATACTTTGAATAGAAAGAGTTCTTTTATTAACAGCTTCATTATGCAATTTGTTAAGTCTTAAAGTTGTAAAATGCGTAACTAATTTGTACTTAAAAAACGGTATAGAATAACCTTCTTAAGTCATAGCTGTAAAAGAATTATTGCTGTTGGGAATAAAGATTTTTCCTCTAAAATTCGCGGTACACGTTTTTTACGTATCTATTAAGATTCTTTCTAAGGAGTGTATATAGTTATCTAATTTAACAGACCATAATAAACGCTTAAACAGGCCGACAATAAAATTAAAATATTTCTTTTGATAAAAAAATTTAATTAGCAAAAACAATTAATGTTTGTTACGTAGTATGAAGCCACTTTATGTGGAATTTGAACTCATTTGTTTACGATCTTCCCGAAATACCGATTGTAACATATGAAGTGACGTAATCGAGCAGCTGATCCTATAAAATATGTTGTAAACAAACCCGCAATAAAAAGAAGGGACCGCGGGCGCGCTGTCGGCGACGCACACTGGGAGTTACAACTACGGGAATAGGACATTAGGACAATATTTAGACGATATAGGACTATCTACTATGAAAAAATATAAACAGGAAATTATTAAAAATATGTATTGACCGGTAAGTACCAACATAAAAAGCTCATAGTTTTAGGTTTGATTTTTGTAGTTTTGTCGTTAGTTATTATGTGCCTTACAAAGAGAAAGAAAAGATACATCAGGTATAGATAATAGTCGTAAGTAATCCTAAATTCTAGCATATTAGGTACCATGATTAAGCAAAATTGGTTCTTTTCCAAATAATTTTTAAGTAACTGACAAAACGTTCTTAAAGTCGACTTTAGTAGGGAGAGTCAATTTATTACAAATCTTTTTTCATATTTCCTACAATATCATAATATTATGAAACTTTACATTCTTAACCAGATATGTGCGAGTTAAGAAAAGTACCTATTATAAAAATAAACGTTACTTTAATTACCTGTTAATTTAATCTAACGACAAATGATGGGAATTTTCAGTAGTTATTCTGATAAGGAAGTGCAATTTATTCTATATTTAACTATTTTTTGTCATAACTAATTAATTGAGTATTATTACTTCAAAAGAAAAAAGTACTTATAGTATTATGATAAGGTTTATAAATATAGGTAGGCACTCCATAACTCAAGTAGGTACATAGATATATAGTTATAAAAACTATTTCCTTATAGATACCTGCCTATTAACGATAAATACTACACACTGAATGGTATTTAAACATTTTGCATTATGCAATAAAATTCCGAGTTAACTCAATATATTCACACACAATAATAATCACATTACACCTTTACTCGATTTACATTACATTAATCGGTCGAGTTCTCGTAAAATTAATAAAAAATTTGTCGCCAACGTCGCGATATCTTGCGCCGCCAGTGCCCGCTGTAGCTTACTCATAAACTGTTCGTCTTAACTGCATTGAGCCCATATTGTGACGTGTAAACGGAGTGAACAGGTGTGAAAATTATCTTAATTCAGCTACCGAACCGATCGGCTTTGCTTTGCACTTTAATATGCGAATTAACGCCTGCGGAACACCCGCAGATATTGCTTGTAAAATATTACCGCAAATATTTAATGTTTTTATTTTTATTTACCGATTTTTTTGCTCTCAATTTGAGAAATTGCGAGATTGAAGGACGATTGATTGAAATAATTTAGATGATTAATTGGACTATAGAAAAATTAAGTTAGAAGCTAGTATGTGATATCTATTACTGAATTAATGTAAGACTTCTCTAACAATTGAAGCTGGCTTTAACTACTCGTAGTTATTACTTTTTTTATTACAATTTACGTACTTATTCCATATAGGTAAGAATTTCTTTATTTTTTACAATAATTAATTAAATACAAACGGTTAATTTGTTTTCTTACCCAGTGAGTTAGAACCTACGTATTTAATGAATAAATTAGTTTTCAGACATTAAATGGATGTTTGTCGTAAACCGATTAACCGAACGGAGAACGAGCTTATTTAAATTACCTTCCGTCATTAATTCACTAAAATTGGCAGGGAAGCAGTTATACCAGGTGTTTTAAATGTTAGAATAAGATATGTTGGTACAAGTTCTCCATTTATTGTTTTTAATTTATTTGCAATTAGACCTCCCTTCGTCTATCTAGTTCCTAGTCTCTGTTTTGTATTTGTTGTACGTAAATATTTTTGTTTACTATATCTGTTAATATCAGTTGAACAAAACATTTTTTTTAATATAAATTGTCGGTAATAAACGTAATTACTGAAGGTTGATATGTTAAAGAAAAAATTTAAATAAGTATAAAAAATATCAACCAATGCTACTATTCTATTTTCAAATATTAAAATAGAAATGTTGAATTATACAAATTCCATTTCCATTTTAGTACTAACAATATAACCTTAAGGTAATAGCATTAATACAATTTGTAAGAACTCCGGATAGCTACCTACCTCCTATTACGTACCTAATACTTTCACCTTAGCTCTTCAGGTATCGATTTGAGCACAAAGTATGAACTAGTTACCAGTTAAAGTAAAGCTAGAGCGGGGTTTAGTCGATTAGCCCACAACTAAATCTAAGTTCAAGAGAGGTCAACCAACCGGAAGGGCGGAGGTTACTAGCAATAGGAAACTAGGAAAATAAACTACCTATGAATAGGTTTGTTTTCGATTTAAGGCCTATTTTTTTTTTCTATAATGTACTCGAAATTAGCCACTTAGAATATTATGTAGGTATTACCTCAATCTTAATATAATTTTTTTTAACATTTTTTTATCATTACCTAAATGTTTTATTAGTAGACACTACAAAAACATTAGGTAGGTGTATCAGTAAATAAGTGCTTCCCAGGTCTTAGGCATGCATTTTACCACGTCATCGTTTTTTGAAAACATAGATAACTATGTATGGAACTAAAAAAAATCATTGCGTGGTTACATTCATTTTCCACAAATCCATCGAAGTAAAGTTAAAAATACAAACGTAAAACTATTACAAGATATCTTTACATTAATCGCAGTGGTAACAATTCTAACATTACGGAGTCAAAGCATTAACGTTACAGCATTGTGTCAAACATAGATTGATACTATCTTCAAATGACAGAGATTGAAATCAAGTAATTTCATGTTTCAATGTAAAGCATAGTGGCCGTGTTATTAAAACTTGTTCATCATTGTAGACCAAGCTTAAAAAGAACATAAAGTGAATGAACAAAAATGAAATGGGAAAAGACACAGTAATTACCCCAACCGCAGGGGTAAATCAGCTATATTACAATAGTACCTAATAAAGGACCTAATTATTAGGATTGCAAAATAATAAAAAATATAGAAATAAGTTACTTGTATTGTTTCTTTTGATAACATTTTAGAGACAGGGGTAAAATCAATTTTCCTAGTAGGTCACAGGGTAACGATATTAAAAAGGTTATGAACCACTGCATTAGAACAACGTGGTAGAGCCAAGCCTACTCGATTAAACGAGACTTGTTGTTGAAGCAAATGATGTAGTTATGCAATAATGTAAATATGGAAAGATAATATACGATTATGTAACTGACTTTGAATGAGAAACTGAATGTGAGACAGTAGAAAAACTGGTAGAGTGAAAAAACAGAGAAAGTTAACTGCGTGTTAAAAACAGAAATGGTAGGTACTTTGAATTACTGGTAGATAGATACTATTTACGTGGATTTAGTCATAATTTAGGTTTTTAAACACAGCCTGGTTTTAATTTCTTAAATATTAGATAGGTATCTGTCACTATGAACTATTCAAAAATTAAATGCATTACTGACGTTACTTATTTTTTTTGGAAATGAAGATTTAGATAAAAAAAATATCTTTTTTATTCTACATTTTCGAGATCTAAGTAGGTAGGTAGATACTATAATTCGTAAAAATAGCTAATATCAAGTTGAAATTATACCGTTACTACAACTTAAAGGCTACAGAAGATAATTGATCACTTACAACTTATTAACGTTTTTCTACACGTAGACCCACCTTTTATACATAAAATGTATGCGTGAAGTGCGCTTTAAAGGTACATAATTCCCATTATTATAGGAGCTATTTTTACCGTTTAGTATTAATATGCACGAGCGGATTCTTGTTTCCCTCCTAACTCAAAGTGCTGAAGACTGTTTGGTTTTACTTGTTTGTGGAGACATATTATTTTCGCGACGCGCCGACTCCGTGCGCTCGCATTCATAATCTCTTCGGGCTTTGACCTCTTGAAATTACTGACACATTTTAAAACATCTTATCCACCAAAACAATAGATACACGTTACACCCATTAACTTCTGTCACGTTCGCAATCATCTTTAAAATATCACTTCGAGCAACTCGTAGCAATAACAATACGCCGAGATTTATATTTTCACATAGGTAATCTAAGACACATAATAAAACTACGCTTAACACACAATCTGCGACCGTATTTTCCGTTGTAAACATGACGGCGATCCGCATAATGTTTTATGTATCGCAAGTGCAATGCAGGAGGAAATTCTCATTACAATTCTGCGTGAGCGCCGATGATTCCAACATTCGTGAGCTGACAGTCAAACACATCTCCCGTGATGCGTGTGAAAAAGTAAAAGCAAAACGTCTATTTTTGTACCAAACATGACACGGCACAGCGTGATATCCGTAAGACGTTCCCGTGGAGGGATCTAGCGACGTACTTGCTGGGATAGCGGTCTAGAACATAGCTAAAGTACCGTTGTGACTTTCTTCGTCGATGACTGGTGACAACATTGATTACAGTGAGTAAATTGATAGTACGTGCATCGCATCGCTCGCTCGAACACTTTGAGGGTACGCCGCCATCGAATTCAACTGTGGTAGGTCACGCTTAAACAATTCTTACGCCATATGCATAACGATTGGCGGTTCCTCTCACTGCGACTGCAAATGTATGACACTGGACTTTGCACTAAACCGTCCGTTACGATCGAATACCATCAGTACACTAACCCAACGAAATCACAATGCCAAAGGACGCCGACGTAGATACGGCATGGATAACTCAATTTCGTAGTCCTGTGGGTTAATAAATTATAATTTACGATTGTGTTCCTGGACGTGGTCCGTGGTGAAAAAGAGGCTATCTCTAATAGAAACGTCTGTTTTTTTGACCCGCATGCATCGTTCGGTAGAGGCAGGCTTTCGGCCAATTATAAGATATTTCCTGTAGCTTTTAAGCATGAGTATTTTAATTGATATTGTTGTCTCGTTCTTTTATACTCACAAAAAATTAAACCTCAAGGCGATAGTTAGATTCGGGAATCTAATAATCGGGATTATGTAAGAGATCGAATATAACTACGATTATTATGAGATATTTATAAAAATACTTTATACCCACAAAGAATAGATTCACCTATTTTAAAAAGTCTGATTGTACATACTACTAAGCGACTAGTTAAAAATAATGTTATAAAAAATCGGGATAAAAAAATAATGTTTAAAATCGTTAAGTTACAACAAGTATTAAGGTTGATCAAATTAACTTCGAATAGCAGACGAAGAGTAACTTCACACGGTATTACAAAATGGAAGGGTATATTAGTGTAGTATGTGGAGGGGCGCTATACATCATCTTCGATCGGCGCCGGCGCAGCGCTCCGTTCGATCCCCGCCGTGAATATTTCAATTCTATAATACTCCCAGCACAAACTACCTCTACAATCCCAATGATTACCTTCTAACGAATGCCATTCTTTTTGTTACACAAAATTACAAAACATTTTTAAATTTGCCATACGTTAAAATATTAGTCAGACTTTCACCCGTGCTAGACTATAAAACACTTACAAATGCCGCGTCCATAAAATTTTATAGTGGGATAATTTATAAAGATTCCTACCGAAATGGTGTGATAAACTTTATTGATCGTTATAACGAGTGCCGAATCAAAATTTTTAGTGGCGTGACTGATCTAAGAGATTTGATACGGACTCTACAACAGTTTATGATTGACTAAGAATAATTAAAAAGTAGCTAGGCTATAAAATGTTACCTCTCGGCTCTTGCTTAAATTTAACGGAATATACACGTGTATCTCAAACTGTCGAATACACGCAAAGTACTTACCTATTGTGGTTTAGAATGCAAGTGCTCAGTTAAGTGGTCCAGTTTATAATGTAGGTAATCATTAATAACTGCCCTATACTTTTTCATTGTAATGAATGGTGTAATAATACAGGAAATATTGCTAGAGTGTTATTACCTGATAAATATTCAATAAAAATTGCTACCATTTAAGAAATCGTGAAGGGAAAAAACATTGGCATTAAAAATGCCACTTAATTAGTGATAATTAAATCAAAGATCAGCACGATTTATGGAAACAATGGAAAAGATGCGAAAAACTCCAGTATTATACGAGACCCGTTGAGACCAACACTATTAACCGACTTAGTTTAAAAGAAGACACATTGTTCTGTAGAACGCTAGTTTCGGCACGAAGCACCCTATATCAGCGAAATAATATCAAAATATCCTCAACTCTGTCGCGCAATAACTATCCTTATTTCCATGCCAAAAGGTTCAAGAAATTTTTAATAAAGCATACCATCCCCCAATACGTGTTTATGAAATTTATCCTTAATGTAGTGAAGATAAAAATTAAATTTGTTTGCTAAACGGGATTTTTGCAACGTTTGAAAGGCTAGTGTGGCGGAGTTATTTATTCGAAGTGTATGTTACCGTGCACTGTTTATGTGGAATTAAATATGGTTTAATAGTTTACTAAGAACGGGTTAGCGCCCGCAAAATTAGCTGATGCAATTTTTAAAAGAATGTGGTTTAGTAGATCGACGTTGAATTTCCCTTCTTACTTAAGTACCCCTACTATCAAAGACTAAGTTTAAAGACATACGAGTATTTCATCGCAAATTTTAATTCATAAAAATTTTGGTAAATAGTTACGTTTACCTACATAGGTAGGTACCTACAATGGTTTGTTTTAGTAGGTTTTATTACGTCACCAAATCTTGAAATGAAATAAAAGTAACGCTCAAAGTTTGCTTAAAGCTAAGATACTACATGAATTCGCTGTAATAACTTCTATCCTAATAATATATTCAGTCCCGTAGATACCTAGTTATCTACTAAATAATCTTTATGCAAATAAGCAGATAATTAGACAGGAGTATTCTGTACGTTTCTGAAGTATTCGTAATATTTTGCTTTTATTTTCGACAGTACAGTGGTGAGCGGAGAATCGTGCAAAATTATTAATCACCGAGCAGACTTCAGAAATATAAGGACTGACGCTTACACCGAAGCGAAAACGCAGCGAAGCGATTAATGAAATAAATCTGTTTTCTTTCAAACACTGTCAACTATGTGAAGTAGTTTGCTATTAGGTACTGATTAATTTAAGAAAGATAATATCGTATTATTAGATATATTTATTGTAACGTATCGATGGTAATTAACACTTATATGGTTGTACATTAAGTAAATGCTTGAATAAGTATGTCAAATAACATAATAGGTAATTTTGTTTCGACACCGACAGTAATACGTTGGTGAATTAGTATATTCTATATAAATATTTAGCAACGAGCAAAGAGACAAAGCATATTATTACAAAGCTGTTTTTATTTTTTTTTTATATTATTTATTGAATTTAAAGTAAATTTTAAAACGTCGCAGTAATATTGCGATGTAAAAATCAACAATGTTATATTTTTCATAAGTACCTAGAGACGTTGCCATGTAATCACGATTGTTTAATTAACCATAATTTCTCTGTTATTACTAGTCAAGATTGTTCCAACTGCCCTTTAGTGACTGTCGTATTCTACATAATTAGAGACCTCATGAGAATATTGAGGTAGTTTATTCTGTATATTTTTATTTAAACTCTAGATCGCGTAAACAACTCTATCATTATAAATCCACTGTCCATTTAAGTACATTGTATTATTTTATTTTAACTGCAGCAATCAAATAGACAGAGTTCCAGCTTCTGTATATAAAAATGTTGTAACTACTGTAGGAATTTTAATAAAGAAATTAGAATATTATTTACTATTTAAGTTTGTAAATTAGATTTCTATATTTTTGGAAGATTCAACGGCATTTATAATATTAAATTTTATGTTATATATTTTGTATATTTGGGTAATAAGCATATCTATAGTTTAGCTCAAGAAACACCTGCTATGGCTTCATAGCTTTACCGGCGTCTGACCAACCAAGCATCGTGTAATAATACTTTTTACCTATACTCCCCCTTATTAAAACGATGCATACTATACCACTGCCTGCATCTATATACGATTATATGTCCATTTGAAAACAGTCTTGTAATATGATGGCAATTTCACTTAAATGATAGCGGTGTTTCTTTTGAACTTGATCCAAGTAAAGTAGCTTGTTTTATAGCATTATTAAAATGTCTGTAAAATCAGAGTTTAATATTTTAATTTTAGTATTTAAGTAGTACTTAGTGTGTTTTGCGCAAAAAAAACTTTTTACAAATTTTATTACTGACCAAAGTGTAAAAATAAAACACTTAGTCATGATAACGCAGTTAAAAAAACTGTAAGTAGACGGCAAATAAAAAAGTTAAAGTTCTCAGCAAACACAGAGTAGCTTCGAAACAATTGTAGATCTCGATGGAAAGTCACGATTGGATGGAACCGATGATTTTCAATGCAACGCGTAATAACATCGCTCGGATCAAAACTATGGGTAAAATGAGGTAGCATCCGAGATTTTGCTGATAGGTACACTTCATTCTCGTTTGAGTTTTAAATTGTTTGAACGTTAATAAAAGCAATTTTTATTCATTTATTTATCTGTTTCATGTAGTGATACATTTTATTTTTAAAATCCTATTTCTATTTTCTAAGCGTTACACTTTATTTAATAGTAGGCAGATTGTATTAATTCACTAATAGAAATACTTAAAATGTTATTGTTAGATATTAATTATGTCAACTATAATTTAGTTAATTCGTCATGACATCCAATTGAATAACTTTTTAATACCTTTGGAAAATTACAATAGATTTTTGACATAAATGATGTTTTAATATTGACAAATTAAACCGATATCGTATTCTATAGCGGCATTTAAATAAAATTTATGTCAAGATAAAATCAGTGTCCATAAATTATCTACACCTAACGTTGTAAACACGGGCATAGGTACACGAATTTTGAATACCAAAAATTTTAAACTATAATTGGATTAGGTAATATGAATAAATTATCTACATAACTATAGGCAGCTACGAGTAGGTAGGTACCTACTATAGACATGTCTGATTATTTTTCAATGAAAAGTAATTTATGACACTATTAATGCGAAAAAAAATAATCGCAATGTTCTACATGTTAAAAGAACAATTAAGATAACATAGAATATATTCTACAGTAATAAGCTGATAAATTAAAATTAGAACAGTAAGTAGATATACATTACATATAATTAAACATTTTGTTTTACTTTTCAGATTGTCAGCAAGAACGCCTTGAAGTTTCGTCGAGCGACGGAAAGGATGCCCACAAAAAGAAAGTACGCACACGTTTGTGTCGGGATTCATATTTATCACTTCACAGCTGTACACCTATGATCGATCCTTATCCAAGATGGCCGCCGGCGCGCTCCGAACGGGCGGGAAACATGCGTACGCGCATCTCCGCCATCACGCCATTACCCGTCAATCTTCACTTAAATTTTAGAACAAGTTTTAATTAGATTTAACACTGTTAAAATATTTATTTAGTTACGAAACAAACGTGCTTCCTCGTACAAGATATTCGCTTAACTAAAAGTTAAAAAACTTAAGCGTATTCAAACTTGAAAGCCATAAAACATATCTCCCCCATTATTAGTTTATGGGCTGCGACTGTTACAGGGCTATTATGTTATTTTTGTGTGTATCGGGTGTTTGTTTTGATTGTGTGCGGTGGACGGACGAACCAATTTGGGGAACCATTACGTTTCTATTGAGTTCGGGTACAGTCTATTATTAACTATACTGTTTTATTCAAGGTCATACACTAAGAAAAATTCAGGTAGGTTATTCTTTATCTTATGGTTTACAATGCAATGCAGTTCAAGATTTTTTTTTTTTTAAATTCGTACTTTTTATCTATTCTACAAAATGTATTTTTTTCTTCGTGCTAACAAAATCCAAAAATTGATATCTTTTTTAAAATAAATTAGTTAAAATTAATATCGAAAGCAATCTCGATTAGTAGTTATTGAAATTTTAAATGGAACAATTGGTAGACAAACTCTACCCACACTTCCATTCTACCAAATCAACAAAAAGAAAGAGCAGTCTAGGTACCTATCTAGCAGGTTATCATCAGTAAAATTCTAGGTTTGCTATTATTTACTAGTCTCTAAGTAATAATTTTCACATTGACTGTTCCTACATCGTGATTCTGTTCACGAGTAGACGTAGTAGAGCGAACTAAACTAGTTGGCAGACACGTCACTTGCGGACGCGTTCGCATTCCCTAACTCAGAAATATCTTGCATAATTTACATCCATATTGACTTTTGAGACTAATAGATATTTAGTTCTAAAGTAACCTGTTTGAGATTTAACGCAGTCTTTTATTTTTTATTAGGGCCTTAAAAATAGTTACCCTTGTTTAAATTGAAGAAAATATATTATTATTACAGCTCATATTAAATTTTATGTACCCAATTCAATTAATTAACAAAAAATATAGATTTTATTTTTATAAAAAAATAACACATCATTGTATAATATAACAATATACCTACTATAATTTATATGTCATAAATTGTATACAAATTAACTGTAATGTATTGTATACATTTATTTTACTACTAAGTAGAGCATATTCCTTAGCCATCGCGTCTAATGAAATGAGTCATGGATGCGCCCGCATTCTCCACGGTCAGATTTTTAACTTCAAATAAAAGGAGGAGTACAATGTACATCAACAGTATGCTTAAGTCTGGATTGATAAAGAGGTCACAGGCCATACTAACCCAAGTAGGTACCTACCTATCAGATTTTTTTAAGCCACCCAAAGACTGGCTTTAACGAATATTATCTAACGATAACTAGGAACAACAATGTGTACATACCAAGCACGTTAACGGCATTTTTATTTTAT
>LGAG01000003.1:1895665-1905839 GCA_001278395.1 Lerema accius
GCCTGCGATCGCAAAACCACACTACGTTCCGTCCCCTTTTCGCTAATCACTATAAATATTATCAGTTACGCTCGCTTTTCCCTCTCTTATCACTCCACTTGGACCACGTGGTGAGAGCCAGGACTGACTAAGACGTATCTTCGTCCTAACCTGCCAGACCGACTCTACATAAGATTATCGTTATCTCTACATCGAGTTAGGTATTTTCGAGAACTTTAAAAGTTTTAATGTCATGGCTCTACATAATAGTTTTCATTTACTTATCATCGTCCACTCGAGTAATAAGCAAAAAACCTCAACAATAGCCCAATAATGATGTTGCCACTGAAAAGTTAAGCCGCAAAGGTCGTAAACTCATAAACGTACAATTAGTGAAACGGGCCAGTAAAGAAAAGATTTTACAACCACTCCTCGGTCGGGCTACAATGAGCGCGCAGTATCGTAACAAGGTGCTGAATAGAGTGAGAAGTCGTAAAGATGATTATTATTTCTTCTACTACCTGTTTTTACGAGTGGCGTTGTCTATCTCGCTCGCGCTAATTACGGAGCCGATGTTTGAAGTGGGACGGTGAACTATTTGAGGAACGCGTGTAGGATAGACGGCGCGGGGTGACGTATAGCTATCTCTGTCGGTCGCAGTTTGGCGCGTGCAGACAAGCCACACTATCGAAGGGTAAACAATGGCGCATTATCGCAATAGCAGTTGCGTCCAAATGAAGTCATCAAACGAATGAATGGCGAGAGCCTACCGGGAGACAACCTCGTATTTTTATTGCACACTCTTTAAACAAATATTTACGGATGAGGTTGATCGTGGTGCGACATTTTATGGCACTCGATTAGTCGTTTTAAAACTATTCATTTCCTGTACGGTTTTCTATCGTAATTTTATTTGAAATTATCTAAGTAATTATTATTTCGTAAAATGATAATTAATTTTGAAACTTTTAGAAAAAAATCACATAAAAGTTTATTATTATAATTATAATAATTAAAATGTACATAATGCTTATTTTTTTGTCTTTTTCTATAATTAGGTAATTGTTTAAAGTTTATCTTAAAAATTAATAAAAACTTTTTTGAGGGGTGAGACTTCTATTCGCTCATGAATCATGATTCTTACCTTCTTATAGGTAGGTATGTTTAGAATATTCCTACCCACATTTTTTTACATCTTCTTGTCCCTCCAAAAAATCAAATGCGAAATTTTTATATTCAATTTCATTCTAATTTGTTTTCTTTGAATGCGAACTTTAGATTGTCTACTTATCTGAATGTTAACTTAAGAAAAGTTACCTATATTTTCCAAGCCCATCCCAAATTTTTAGCACAACCAAGAAAATCATCAATCTGTTTCTTTTACGATTATTGATTTTTTTACCTTTTTGATATCAGACTTTACGACATTAGGCACCTACCCACCTACAACTAAAACTGATTTTAAGTGATTGCATAATATATACATAAATATAATCCTGATTATGATACGTTGTAGAGAGTGTTATGAACAACTTCAAAAATATATTACTAACTTGCCCCTAGAACAAATAGGTACATTTTGTCACGAATTTGTCATCAAAGGAATCTCATTTCATAAGATCACTACCAACTATGGTACAAGGTTGGCAACGATCAAGCAATTTACCTCGTCTGTTGATCAGCAGAATGGGGCACAAACTAGAGATATCAACTTGTATGTCGGGTTGGATGAGTAGTTATCTGAAACAAAAAAGAGGCTGCCAAAATGTGTTTCCTATCAATTGCAAATTTTTTTTGTGTAGGAGTAAACTTTTATATTTACTTACTTATATGTATCTATGTGAGACACTAAAAAGGTAGAGCCATTAACCAGGAAAAAAGATTAAAGAAAAAAGTTCACTTCGTTACATTTTATTAAATTAATATTAACAATGGTTTATCTATATCAAGCATCTTATACTTCATCTGGCTAGGCTTTACTAATCTCTAGGCATTTTTTATTTTCACTTAAGGAAAAATTTACGTAACTAAACATTTTATAAATTAAAAAATAAAAATCTCAACATGCAATAAACATCCAATTCCAAAATAAGTCAGTAGGTATAATCTGTTATCAATGATAACTCCGAAGCGCACACGCAGAGCATCTCATTCGCATTCAGGCGACAGATGGCGCGAGCGGGACATTCGCGGCGCGGGCGCAGCACGTGCGCTCCTCGTAAACACGATTTTTACTACCACTCGAACGCTCGTAAACGTCACGTGAATTGCGCCGTTTGTAGAACTCTCAGTAAACACCGCTCAGATTATTTCGTATACGCCTCCGAGGCTAAACCTCGATATAAATTCGAAACTTTATGGAGGCACCGTCCGACGAACGCGGTTGTTATTATGCCGTTCCTTAGACGTTTATTGAACCATTATTGACTTGTTTAAAGTATCACCCGCTTAATAGAGATAAAGGAGTAGTTGATAGTTTATGTCTTCATAAGAGGATATAACAATATTGGCCGTGTGTGCGGCCGCGTCTAGCTGTCTACGGCGCTCGATTACTGCGGTTTTATGACTGTAATTTTCCTTTTTATCGAGCCTCATGGGTTTATTGCCGACTATGTGATTCATATCAATCAATGTGTTTATAATGGACCGCATTGATAGCAGCCGCCGAAGTAAAGTTCTATTCTAACGTGTCTGGTGCAAGTCTAGTTTATGAATATCCTGTCGTCAGTACATAGTCTATAGTTATAGTCTATACGAGTATTATCGCGATTTATGTTTTCACTATGACGTTGAAGGTTGAAGTTTTCACACAAGTATTAGAAGTTGTCATGCATAAAATTGTGTACCTAAATGGCAACAGGAAACTGTTTCAGAACACTCCCGAAATAAGAATTAAAGTTACACTGAACTGCGTCTGACCTTTTTTTCTGATCGATCTATTATCATTTTGAAATCATTACATTTTTCACTAGGTATTATTAGTTCTTAAAACGAAAAAAAAAACTTTTTTATTCCCTGGGAGTCAAACCTAGGAAATCGAAAAGCAACATCACTACGAAATAGGTCATCATATTTTTAACTTAACATAGGTAGGTACCTACTTCAGGTCCCCGCTGTGAGACAAATTGGAAATGCATTATGGATACCTAATGCGTTCGTTTTAAATATGCTAATTGGGTGTTTAGAGGAGCTCATTATCATAATACTAACACCATTTTCTGCTAAGTAGGTAAGTAGGTATATTTTATGTGAACATACTTTTTTTATTTACCTATAATATAAATTGTAATATAAGTATAAAAAATAAAATTGTACATATTATGTAAAAAAAAGATATTACGTTCTGGTACATTATATTGGTTGTATCTACATTTTTTTACACAATCTTACAATGTAGGTACGTTATATAATGTAAATATGTAATACTTACATATTATTATGTGAAGGATTAATCTCGTATTAGGTACGTATCAGTACCTAATTTAGTAATTTTTAACTGCTATTTAAAAATTATTTTCAGTTCGTTGTGCATTGGTCTACCGTTTAACGCTTTTTCGGTAGAGCTAAAAATTGTTTCAAAACATGTTAAAAATCATAACTTGAACATTTTAAGGAACACATAATAGGATTTATTTATTATGTAGGTATATCTTAGCCTTGTCATTGTTAATTTGCAATTTTTATTAATTTTTTTTTTTTAATTTGAGCTCTATCAAAATGTACTTTTGAGCTTTTTAATCTATGTACCTAGGTAACAACTTTTCTAAATCAGTTTAATTTTCTTATGTCAATATGTCCCAGTAGCTTAATAATAATTTCAAGTCAAGGCAATCCTAATAAGATCAATATGTAATGTAGGTTCGTATTAGAATTCGTTGTCTTATTAGCATAAAATTGATGTTTATTTATTTACGGAAATATTTTAATGCTCTGTTTTTAAAAAGAAAGATACTCAATCCAATGATTTCACTTTGTTTACTTATTTTAAAGTAGAAATGGGTAAGAGTTTTTCTTGAGTGTAGATAAATACCTACTTAGATATATTATGTTTGTATGCAGGTATTAATTACTTGACAACATTTATCCCCAGGTTACTTTTTTGTAATAACTTTCTTTTTTTCCCAATTCAGCAATATAATGTCCTCCCCTCCCAATTTATATTGCTATTAGACAAGTAAACGAGCAAAAGAACTGCTGCGAGCTGGCAAATAAACAGAAACACAATGTTTGTTCTCTACAACTCTACATTAACCATTAAAAATTAACTATAAAATGCAATAGTTCAAGTTTTAAGTGTACCTACCTAATTAATTTACGTATAACTAATACAAAATAAGGAATGAAACATAAGAGTTTGAACTTGAGTTAGAAAGTAACTTTTTAACCAAAACTCCATCTGTTGTTAAAATTTTGCATACTACTAATATTACTAGCCGTGGCACAAATGAATTTAGTAAAACTGGCAATATAAATAACACCTGATATAAGATATACTCTTATTTACGGTAATTTAAAATGAAATTAATGATAACGATGATTAATATTAAATTGTAGAGTCAGTCAGAGTTCTTCATTCAATGAGCGCCATCTTACAGAATTTATTTGTACTATTATATTGCGCAACTGCATTAGCCGGCATCTGAATGAAGTCTTCGCACGCTAATAAATTCGATTAGCTGATACATTATTTTGTAAGCATGTTATGTCACATAAAAATCTAACAAACGGCAAGACAATAATTTAATACATAATTATGTATCTATAAAAATGTCAGATTCAACTAAATAGTGTCTTAAGCAATTAGCGTTAGTTATCTAACTATCAATAAAGTAGCAAAACAGTAGTCATAAAATGTTATACGACCTCATTTTAATATTAAAGAAGTCTCATTCAAAAACATCTTGAAAATCTTAGCTGCTCATAGAACTGCCGTAAGTGGCTCGTAAAACCGAATTTTATTGCCTTATTCATCATTCGGCTGTATAAATTCATCAAGACACTTGTTAATCATAAAATAAATCTTATTACACAGTGAAATGATGTTTAAATTGACGACAGGCGTTTTATTTTCGCCATAACAATAAAATTTATTTTTATGATCCCAGTGTTGTGGTATTAAGAATAGCGCCATCTTGTGGCAGCGCTGTGAATTACGTTGTCGCGACGGGAACCTACTTGACGTCATTTGATAGCAACTTGAGGTTAGCTTTTACGAGCTTCAATAAACAGATGAGAAAGATTCGCAGATTTTATGAATAGACTAGACATGCCGTAAAATGTTTAGGTATTTGAGGTAAAACTTTGTTATCTATAGAATTTTATGAGTTTGACACTTTTTTCATGTTTTCGAAGGATTGCAATAAGAAACATAGACCTGTAAAAAATTAAGAGTAAACTAAGTTTTAGTATTCTGTTCACCTAGAGCTAGATTTTGTGGAAATTGGTTAATTATTAAATAACAATAAATTAAGTAGAATACTTAATTTTTCAGTTTTTTCGACTCTACCAAAGAATTACGACGACTCTACCAAAATATTTATTAATAATCAGTTAATTATTGGCAACTACAATTTTGCAGAAACGTTAGCAAAAATAAAATAGATTGGACTAGCTATAATTAAGAATAAATTTATCCTCTTTTATAATACAATATTAAAATTAAGTTACCAAATTATGAAATAGTGTAGCCTTTAACATGCACAGAAAATAAGCTCTTATTAGGTGGAGATACGGTGTGATTTTGAGTGACTAGCTCAATGTTTATTATTTCTATTTATGCTTAACTTCCAGAACTCTACTACAACAAAAACGTATAATAACTAATTTAAATTACTATGAAGGCATAAAAAAGCTACATACTAAATTAGAAAATATAAAGTACCTACCTAAAAATGTAACGTAGATAAAATAAAGATATCTAATAGTAACAAAGCATTAATATTGATGGAAGATATAAATATAATAAAATATTTCAACCAATTCGTTTAGATTCACCTGACCTGACTCACTCTAGAGAGGCTCCAGGGATCAGTCGCTCGCACACTTCGTAGAAAATAATACCGTCTCCACACACTTTCCCTACACATTAAAACTAGACTAACATTGCATAACTATCTCGCTTAATCGCATGTGAACCGCATATTGCTGTCTCTGTCCCACACGATCGTCAAAATGGCCTCCAACGAGATGTTTTGAAGGAACGCCGCGCCAACTTTTGTTGCTGTAATGGGCGGAGCGTGCATGTTCAGAGCCGTAATTGGTGTCCCGTTAATATTTTATTACATTTATGGTATAAGTAATTATCAAAATTTTATTTTTCAATTAAATTCAGTGTTTAAAGTTACTTTAAGGTAAATTATTTTATTTTATATTTGTAGTGTAAATATTTTTTATTGCAATAATAAAATAGGTACATAATTACAAAAAAAAATGAATTTTTCGTTTTCATGAGAATCTGAGACTTAATTTAAATTGCTTAAAATTAGTTGTAAACTTAAAATTGATGATTAAATAAAAATTAAAGGGCAATTAAAATTATATTTTATTACTTACCTAATGATAAATTTAGCTTATTGCTGTGTCACGCTACTTAAATCTAGAATATTTTAAAAGAATTTTATCAGTTACTTATAAAATAATATTTTTCTTTGTTATAAAATTCTAAAAACTTGTCTCACTTTATTATTATCACTAACTGATAACGAGGGCAATAGCTAACTACATCACATCAATCGATTTTTTTAAATTACCTATTTCAGTACCTACCTATTGCTGTATTAAAGAATTTCAATCAAGGAATTTGTTTAAAATTAGACGGTTTCTGTAATCTTTACATTGCTACAAGCAATAGACGTACCTAGAGCACTTTTTACGTAATATTTTAACAACTCTCGACAGCGCCATCTAGTTTGTGATGCCAAACAATTTACTTTTATTCATGGTTAACTAATACAGCGCGATTTTATTATTTATTTTAATACTTTAAAATTAATAATATGTTAGTAATGGATTTCATATCCCAACTTACCTTTTGCCTAAAAATTTTTTTAGTGGGTCAGTTATTTAATACAAAAAATTATAAGTAGGTAGGTATTGCTTTAATGTTCATATTTAAATATAAAAACAAGACATTAATTAGGAAATATTTTTTATTCTTGGTCAATAAAACTAAGTACGTGTATTTATTTCTTAAATTAAAAAAAATATATATCATAATTTATTTTTTATAAAGGGTACTAAGGTATGTGTTTAAATATTTGTCAATAATCTGTATTTTCATTGGTTTTATTTATGTACTTAAAATTTACCTTTTTTTAAAGTACGTAAGACATTTCAATATAAAACTGTTTCGGAATAATTAAACATCTTTATCCCTTAAACAACATTCATTAGGTACGAGTACAATCTGAATGCAAAAAATATGATTTTACTAAATTATTAACAATATTTAATGTAAAACGCAATCCGGCCCTGGATATCAAAATGGATATGGCGACCGATAGCTCTGTTGTGTGACGAACAGCTAATGTGATTTTGTTTGTTTTAAAACGTTATTTTATTGTTTTCTACATAAAATACATGAAGAAAGTGTTAATTACTTATATTTACATGTATTTGTGTTAAGTACAGAGTGAAATTGTTTAGTAAATCGATTAAATGTATTGTAAACGGCATTCAGCGCCGCCATTACGATCCTTCGTGTCCAACCAACGACGATTTGTATATCTTTATCTCTTTTACACCTACTGTAAAAGATGAATCGGCGAGTAAGTGGAAATATTTGAGTTTTGATACAAATTATTGAGTTTTCTATAATACTGACCTTATTATTATAAAATATTATTAATATTACGTTATTGGATGCCCATAAATATCGAAACATAGGTACCTAATATTTATAGAGTTTAACATCCTGTAGTAGGTAACCTATAAAAGAGGTTATCTTAATAACAAATATCAATGTTAAAATAAATATACCTACTTATTTCTTTTCTTTGAGAAACAATTTTTGGGGGTGTACAACCCCCCACCCTCCAACAACTTTGATATCTTTAGTTTTTTAAAAATCATATCATCAGAAAGAAAAACAAATTATGTAATATCTAAAAAAAAGTGTGGATTACATACTTCACGCTTGTCTAAAAACAAACACTTTAGACCAAGGACTAAGCGTATTTGGTCTAGTTAATCCATGGCTATATATCTAGGGTTTAAACGCATCCTTAATCAATTCTGGTAGGTACTTTTTAGGCGGTTATATTAAAATACATACACCTATTTACCTATTTACTGAAACGATTGTAGAGCTACTTAATATAAATTATATTGCATAATAAATTGGTGCCTAGGTTGTTGCTTTGTTTATCAATGTAGAATGTAGTCGGCAAAAACAAATTTTCATTAGGTACTTATTTATTGGTTAGATAATATTTTTACAGGTAAAATAATATCTGTTACAAAGTAGAAATTGCGAAACCTTTTAAAAATTACATATAGGTACCTATTCTTTTCAAGGCAGTTGTATATTTTACAAGAAAAACCTAAATTCAAACACTTACCATCTCAAAAAATATTTTTTCAGTCTGTCTTTAATCCACCAATAATGTAGAGTCACGAAAAATATTATGTAATGTACCTACCTAATGTTGTAACCCTTTTGCAATCTAAATACATACATACCTTGTTTAAAATCTAAATTAATATTATATCAAAATATTTTAAGCCGAAGCCTAAGCAGAATTGAATCTGGCCGGTAACTGCAACAAAATTAAAAAATGATTGGGCAATTTAAATTCAGAATCACGTGCTTGGTTTCCTGACCGACGGCGGTGCCGTGTTAATTTTGTCCATGGCCAGTAACCATTTTAAAATGATCTCTCACCACTCAAAATTCTTACTCAGAATTAGTCCTAATAATATATTTTTTTATCGGTATATAAACTTCCTTAAAGCCTACTTATTAAAATAAGTAGGTACCTAAAACTTACTTAAGACTTATTTTTTGTTACTACACCAAAGACTGGCAAAGTGCAATAGGTTTTTTTTTCAAACTTAAACAGGCTTGAAAAAGAATAAAAAATATTATAAAAACAATCGAATTTAATAAATCGGACGAAAACAATCTGTCCTACCTTAGTAGCGGATTTTCAAGAAGTAGGTACCTACCAATTTTTTTTGTCATTAAAAATTGTCATATATTTTTTTATTTAAAAAAGGAAGCTTCACATAATACCGAAGGTATTTTACAAAGATGTATTTACTGTAGTTGAAGTGCAAGGAAACTTATCAACGAGATAAAGCACTAAGGACAGAGGTTAAAAAGAATTTATTATAGAAGCGTGTATCGTAGGTCTCATAAGTCTTCCTCGGCGGCACAAGTCTACAGAGATAGGGTATGAGTGATAGAAACATTCCGTCTATTTTATTGATGACTCTAAGAAAATTATCTTTGTTTTTATATATACCTACCCACGTAATCAGATGATATAAATAGTTAGGTACTTACATAACAGTAAAATTTATTTTATTAAGTAACAGTAAATGTTTTTAGACGATTAAGGAGTGTCCATATTTTATTTTGGGGGTAACTGAAACCCTCTTTCAGTGACTATCACATTGTTTTTTTGCAAAAATACAGTAGATGAGTTTGTGAAAAAATTGGGTATAATTACGTAAAACATGTTCGTCCAATAAAATACGAAAATATTGCAAAACAATGGTTGCAAGATGTGGTCGTATTGAATAAAATATACAGTTGATGTTTTCTAAATATGTTAGAATAAATCCAAAGCATTGACTGTAAAAAGAAATAATTCGTAAAATCTTACCTATATAAGAATAGAGGAAGGGGGGCGACATTGCATCAAATCCCACGACATCTCACCAGGAGAAGAAAAAAAAAATCCAATAATTTCTTATGTAACTTTTTTAAGCGCCTACTTATTTGGTAGTAATTTAGCTTCTAAAGTAAGGTAGGTATGTAGGTCATTCGCATTAAGCCTGAAGGTGGCTATAAGGGTAATTACTGAAACAGTAAGCACACAACCGCTTATTCTACACGCACCTAAACAAACTGATTAAAATTCAGCCAAGCATGGGTGTTATTTCATCTTCAGTGCTAGCGTTCGTGATAACGTTTATCACATACATTTACTATCATTTAGAAGCTATGTAATCAGCTACGAAGCGAAATTAT
>LGAG01000003.1:1923024-1954106 GCA_001278395.1 Lerema accius
CTCGCCGCTAACACCCCTCACCGCCCCCTCCCGCGTCTCGCCTACGCAGCCTGTCCCGAGTAATTATCAAAGCTTTAATGACGTCATAAATCGAGTGTATAATCTAATCTGGAAAAGCCCCGGGCTCCAGTGCGCGGCTTAATGGTGTGAAAGCTGCCTTATCTCTCGCCATGTGTGAATAGAGCTTTATACGCGGCTGCCTGAAAGCTCGCGCCGGGAAACTTTGGAAAAATATGTCGTAGAACATTCCAGATAAGAATGTGGGACGTGGAACGCTTTCAAGTTTAATAGAAAATCGAACATTATCGTAAAAGAGATGTCTTTACTAACAAATTCTTTGAAAGCGTACCTAACCGTTGGTAAGTGCCACGCAAACACTATGCAAGTACTTTTACCTTTTTAAGTATTAACTTATGAATAGGTAATGACGATAACTAGAATATATTAGATCTAGTATGCTGTTTACTCCCACTTACGCTCAAAGTCTTTCAAAAGACATAAGAAAAATCATTATGAATTTAAAGTTTAATATTTGAATATATTTACACAAAAATATAAAAACCAATTTGGGAATTCGAGAAGAGTATTGATCCACTAAACAGATTTACTACGACATCGCGATTTCTCGATAAAAGGTCAATCTCTCTGTGACCAATTGATGATTACATAGGTATAATAGTTTGAGCCGGACTGTTAGTGCCGCCGGTCTTTGAAGGCTATTATTGAATTACATGCCGCATTGATGATAGAACCTAGTGTGAGAGGCTCGTACTATTGCGTAGCCGTACAACTTTATAGCCGGCAATTCGTTAATGACCACAGTAAACGCAAGTCCCATAGCGAGGTTTAGATAACTGGTTGTTTTTACTCGTACATGTCTTAGACTGTGGCTCTATGAAGATTGAAGTGAACGTTATTTCTCATACGATTTGTTTTATAACAGCTGTTGCGAGAAGCGATTCATTTTTAACTAGCCGTTGATTGCACCGCATCAAATCGTCGTTTTTCTCACGTTTTTGTTTCGTTAACCTTTCGTGTTCGCGTTTTGCCGGAGTAATCGATTCGCCGTCGATTCGTTTTACTATTGTAGAAATTTTATATCAGAAGTTTTGCTTATTTCTCTGGTCATTCGCAATTAGGCATATTTTTTGTAAGTTACTTTAAAAGACTTTGTAAAAAATATATTTTAGAAATTACAGTACCTACCTAAGTTATTTTTATCGTTATTATAACATTTTGTATAAAAAAATATTTCCTCATTCCAATAAGTAGGTATCTCAGTAATATTTATTACTACATACACGCCTAAAATTCAACTTAACGCCCAGTAAATAATAAATGACATGACCTAAGTACCCAGTTATAGATGTGACCGCAGACCCTAAACGTTTATTTAACTATGTCTATGAGTGGTACTCAGCCATTATCCTAAAATTGCGTACGATCCCCCGCTTGGTAGTAATGAACGAATAAATTCAGCCCTTCTTGTAAACACCTAGTGTGATACCATGGGCCCACTGCAAGGGGTAAGTGGATTTCGGTGTCGTACTACATATCTACGCTCTCTATATTATCTGTATTGCGATGTTTATGTCTTTAAGCTCGTTCGAGTTCAGACTTAGATTAACTGTACCTTAGAATGTATCTTATATTTAGGAGGGTTATATCGGTGATTCTACGTAGGAAAGCCTAGCCCATTCTATGAATAAACCACCCATTCGATTTATTTATAATTTTGTAAATGTATTAGATGAATGTAAATGATGTTGGTAGGCGTTATAGCGATTTATTCCAATGTTTGGTTATTGTAGAGTCAAAGGAATTTTAGTAGAGTTTTAATATTAGTAGAGTCGTGGGATAACCGGAAGTTTTTATAGCAAAATATGCATGGAAGATGACGAAAGAATGATGCGTCTACAAATAACATTTTCACACAAAACGCTACCAATCATTCAACAAGTCAGCAAAATTTGTTAAAAATACTGTTCAATAAATAATAACCTTTCAGCTCGTAATTTCCTTAAAACTTATTGGTTTTCATCGATATTTATATAAGTTATAACCACAAATAACTTTTCATGAAAACATGTTGACGCGTATATTTCATTGAATCATTTGGAAAACCGGAGTGGTGTTCAAGGCTGTTTAATTTCGACTGCCATTAATTATTGTTGGATACGGTGCTCTCTGTTTAATGTTTTGACATTGACTTTACACAACACAAAAACTAAAAAGCAGAATGCTATCACAAGCCCCTACTACTGTTACTAACCTAGCCCTTTACGTAAATTCGACTTCATTTTACTTTAGCGAAGACAGAATAAATGATATGCTTTAAAATTCCTTTTTATCTGTCTTAAAATAAAATGGCTATAAAAATAAACAAATATTTGTTACGTCAAAGTATATGAGATCATGAAAAATACATACTTAAAACATACCTAATAGTGAATTTAAAACCTGATTTCCCGTAGATATTATCAGCAAGCATAAAAATAAAGATCCAATCAAATAAACAAATTGTTATGTTAGTTATATACTAGAAAACACAAATAAATACCTTATTATAATAAACTTTGTATATTGTAATGATTAAATGACGAGAGGAAAAGATTATCGAATGGCGTTTATTGCGCAGTCACTTAGATTTACGCTAGTCGAATTGTAAAAATATCGTGTTTGAAGCGTTTTACTAGTAGGGGCGCATGTCTTAATGGAGCCAAAAGCTTAGATTACGTAAGCCATCCAATATAAACAACAGACTAACTGAGATAACGTGAGCCGCGCTATTTAGTCATCTATTTAAAGAAGGAACGCCATTAACTTTGGTGGAACATTATTTACTGAGGCAAGTAGGTAGGCACGGAACGGGTTCCTTGTAGCACCATAAATCCTGCCTCGAAAGCTCCTAATAAATCTCTCGGATACACGATAAGAATTCGATGTCTCACGCAATGTATTTATTTATTTACCGCCTTACCTACCTATATACCTAACTTAAACCCGGAAAGCGACGAGCCTTCAGTACTTTCTCTCCGTAAAAAATGAGTGCTGATTCGGATGCTGTCGATGTTTTTCTCGATATGATCCAAGTTTCTCGCATAATGCGTACGTCAAAAGTGGAGATACTGAGAAACGTACATACGTACTCGTAACTCACTTGGGTGCGCAAAAACAAATTGAAGGAGCCTTCAATTTATAGCACGTAAAATTATCACTTGCTTCGCCTTATATAAATTTGCTTTATCATGAGTTACTTTTAGTACTTACAAGGCGGATTTACGACTTGAAAATAATACATCGGCATACAAACTTGGAAAACAATAATGCTTCATCAATAATACAGGACCTTTATCAACGAAGATTTCTACATTTTTTCGCTGGTACCTAATATATAACGCAGTAGTAGCTTTAATGGTTAGAAATGAGGCCATGAATAAAATAATGAGATTGAAAAATTTATTGATTACTCAAGTAGAGCTGTTAGGGCAGAGCTGTTATTAAACATTATTCATTTTTTATGAGGTAATTATTTCGCACCTGAAGGATGTATCGAAGATATATACGGTAAAAATTGCACTACGTTCTTGCATCTATTTTCTGACCAGGTGTGATTTATAGTAGGTAATTTTATTATTGACTAATATTTTATAAGTAATGTAATAGTGATGTCTACGGCGCAGGAAGTTCCGTTTTTGATTCCATCACGCTATCGGGTCATAGAAATGATTTATTTTTATGACGAGCAAATAGATATTTGTTTTAAGGCTTTATGTTTACTTAATGTAAGTATCACTATTGGGCTCAGGTCTCTTCTCAGAGTGTGAGCAGGTAGTAGTAGATTCTCAAAGGTGTGTGAAGTCAGCTGATCCACACTGGGCCAGCGTGGTAGACTAAGGCCTGTACTTCCTCACACAGTAAAACTTATATTTAGGGCGAAATGAGCCTTATAAATCCTGCTTTGTACGTTAAGTAATCTACTATCGTAGTTGGTAATAATGTTAGTATAAATCAGCAATGACGACTGCCCCTGTACAATCGTTTCATAACCGAAATGGCGGCCATTGACCTCGGGGCGGAGTGTGTCGGTTGGTCGAGGCCGCGCTTCACATTTATCATCGCGATGTAGACCATGAACACAAACTAAATTTAAGGTTACACTTATATTAAATGATTAACTCATTGAATATTTAATGCAGCAAAAAAAACCTGAAAAATTGGTGAAAATAAAACCATATTTATGTGAATACTACGCGTGGACGCTGCGAAATGCACTATTCTCATTTGAAAGAAGATAATACTAGTTATTAAAATATAACATTAAATGTCAATAACTTATGCAAGTTTTGAATTAGGTATATATGTTCATAACAAAAGAAAAACTTTTTTTTACTTGACACTGAATTAATTACTGGCGCAATTGTATGTCAGGGTGAGACTCCGGGAATTAACCTTGAACCTATTAAAAACTCGTTTGTCATTTTTGCCTCATTCGGTTGAAGTAGGTATTTTTAGTTTAAAAAGATACATTATTGCACAAATTATTATACAACAGATAACAACCTTAAAATAGATAGGTTCGATACTGTTTAATTCCTCCTATTAAGTACGTACCTATAAGTTTATTTTGTTTAGGCTAGTGATAGATCCTTAATTTGTAGGTAAGTTGAAAAGGTATAAGTTTTAATCTATCACGGAGAATTTTGTAGTTAACTGTGCGTTATTTTATTATATTCAATGATCAATAGGTACTTTATATAATTATAATTAACGATATTGATACTTATACTATAAATAGTAGATGTGGATAAAGTTACTTTCAAATTAATTGCTTCGTTAGTTAACAGCAATTAATATGAACCTAAAACCGATTCCCAGAAATGATAACCAATTTTACGACTACTGTTTCTAGTGAGATCAATCTCAAACGTTTGATTATAGAAATCATTATATGTACATTACTTGAACTAAGCATGACATGAACAAAAGTGTAGTTTATAAGTGTATTAAAATTGGCGATAAATTCATAAAGAATCGGATACACCATTCAAACAATTTTTAATGTAATCGCGTACAGTCCACTTGGCCTTTTGCCATTGTACAGTGCGTGAGGCGAGATGCACAAGGGGAGGGGCATCACGAATGGAAATCAATACTAACTGCACACTACTCCACTGCATTGCTCCAGTATAAATCAGCCCCAACCCGTCGCCCTAGTCCTTGCCAAACCAAATGCCACGCGAATTTCAACCATAAAGTTTACACTACAAAATTTATTTTACAATAGCATTATCAATAAGAATGGTCGCGAACCCATTAAAAATAATGCCAGCACCCATCTATAAGTTTTCTAAGACATTTTTGTGGAATACCGCGTTTGTAAACTGCCATGTTATTAGTTGGGAAGTAAACAAATAAGTAATTTTTAACGTTTTTGGGAAGTTAATATTATTACTACGTTTATACTGTATGATTCTTTGTATTGTTTACTTTTTTGACATTGGCATTAGGAATATCGAAACTGTGTATGAAATTATACTAACTAATACAGAGAGAGCAAAGGCAGCGCGTCCAGCTTTCAGTCACAGGTATGTTTTTAATAAATAATATTATAAACCTTGTGTTATTTACTATACGAAACATTTTTGTATGAATTAAATTGATAAATACTTACACCATTCAGACATCTTTGTACCTACATATCAAACAATGAAACTTTACCTATCTTTGTCAAAGTATACCCATTAATTTCCCACAAAGTCACGTAGGAAAACAGCCACAAATTTTGGAAGACAGAGTTACATAAATACTTCCTCGAGGTTTTAGGGTCTGAGTCCACTGTGGTATAAAAACTTGGTGTAGAGTTACTCGCTCTAGTGCACGCTTTTAAGAGATAAGGAACAAGCTTCGCTCACGGCGCGTACTAAGTTTCTGTCCTTATTTATTACATACTACGTGTTCCAAGCGGCCGACCCATCCGCCACTAACCTTTGCTACTTCAGAAATATACCACAGTTAATTTTGAATCTTAAATTGTACTATAAATAGATCAAGTTCGCTTGAACTGCCATGATCAAAGGTAAAGCTATCGTGGCTAAGTAGTCCTAATTGATAAGGTGCACTGTATCTGGTATTGGCATGATTTGTTGCTGCCTTGGAATCTGATCGGCGATTTATAAGATGCGCATTCTAGTATTGCAAATGTTTGTTGAGTTTATGTTTCTTCAATTTTCTTTAATCAATACCTACAAACCTTTTATAAGAAGTGGTATAAATAAGTGTATGACTTAGTTGCATCATATTAATTTAAAAGCCTTGGCAGCATAATCACTCAAGCTCGACGGAAAAGCAATTACATTTTAAGCTGCATACGCTTTATCGAAAATGGTTTATATGTCCACAACAAGTTAAGAAATAAATTAAGCAAAACTTGCGTCACCGGTTTTATGGGTCCTCTGCTTTTATCTCTTACACTCAAAGGTCTTTTCCATAAGTGTGAATAGGACAAAAGATGACGAATTGCTAAGCCTCTTTCTTAGTGTTCGCAAACCAGTCATCGTGCAAAAAGTTTTCAGAAGTTTTTGTGCGAATGGTAGGCGTTATAATGGGCAGTTTTGTTTTCTTAGAATAAAATGATGTTACCTGGTTCACGACTTAGATATCTACGAGTATGAGTATCTATTAAACTTGTTTCATAGATAAGATTTTTAGAGTCAGGTGTTACTTAATGGATTTATTAAACCCAACAGTTCATATAATATTATTCTAATGGTCATCGATATCGCCACGTAGGTACCTGTCTACCTTTTTTTAGGTAACCGAATATCTTATGAATATTATTTAGTGAAAGTAGGTCGGTAAGTTGTAGTATGTGATACAGTTTTACCATATCGGAAAGAGTTATGTTTCTTGTCTATGTTACAAATTGTCTAAGTTTGCAAGTAAAGGCTAAACTTCAAAATCGACTGAAGGAAATCACCAAGTACCTACTGACTTTATGGAATACTGATTTCATTACAAAACGCCTCATTGTGATTCAAATTTTTCATAAATACCCGGGTCTTCGTAATTTTTAGGCTACCCCAGTGCCTTCAACATGGCTTAACTATCACCTAAGGATACCAACGACGACCGACTACTAAACATGCCCTCCGAAGGATGGAGATGCTCAAGAAATGTTTACCGTTAGCGCTCATATCAAATCGCGCCCGCAGTTGCCTAACTTCCGCAAGCCACCACTCTACGACTTAAATTTTGGTACTCCAAAACTAATAAACCAAAACTGTTCCAGAACATGAACATGCTTTAAAGTTTTATGTCTATAATGAGTGCGAAAGCGCAGGCATTTATTAAAAAGCCTTAATTTGTCCCGCGCAAGCAGTGCCCCGTGCGGACGAAGTTGGAGCGGCCCTAAATAACACCGGGTGCCTGCTTTATGGCACAACACAGTACCAGCCTCTGACAACATGCCAACTTCGCTCTTTTAAAACTTTAACTTTATTGTAGAGTTAATTATAATTATAAGTTCAGCTGCATTTTCAATATTTGCGCTAGAATCATAATGATAGATGAGCGTATCGTAAACACCTTTGATAATTTAAAATAAGATAAGATTCGATGATGCATCCTACAAATTAATCTATAGGTATGTTTTAATCATTGAAATAGGTTGAAAGTAACATACATTACCTACCTACTCAATAATGATAATTGTGGTGAAAAAGTAGGAAACTTGAAAAATCATATTTTAGTTAAGGTCCTATATTATATTTAAAATATGTAAATAGAATGAATATTTTAAGCCTCTCGTATACAGAAAATAATTGCGAAAAAGATTAACATAATATCCGAATATAATGAACTGTTTTAACAAAAAGTTAAATTATTGCTTTATACATATTCAAGGCAATAAATAACACTTTTTTGTCCGTGCAAGATGGCAACCACATATTAGGTATTGGGAACGCATTTTCATGTGAGTACATTATATATAAAATATCTACCTATAAGGTGTTATAGGTAAGTATAACATTGTTTGTGTCATCACCACACCTTGTTGAAAATAACACGACAATGGCACATACTGACATAATTATGGCAATTGCACATACTAAATACATAATTACAGATATAATTATCCTCCTGGACACCATAATTGAGTCGCCCTATATTTTTCAAGACTTATAGACTAACTTTTTTCTATTTCAGGCATGTTTATTGATATAGAGCACACAATAGACGTTTTAATTTAGTCATTCTGTACTTTTATTTTCATTATGTCTGAGAAATTGAGAACAATTAGTTATTTAGTCCGAAGATTATAAACGAAGGTCAAAAAATGCAACGTATATCGATTTTAGTATGCGAAAGTGTTCTGTATTATGGGATAAATTGTTTTAATTAGTTGCTTTATGTGTCCTTAGAGAGTACGTAAGAATCCTTTTACTTCCATCCCTGACCTGCTGACTGGCTTTTAAAACCGAATTGATATATACAATTAACAAGAGCAATAAATAGACTTATTTCAACAGCGGAATATTCAAGGAACGCAATTGTTTCCTTAACACTCCTTTATCCATAATTAAATCCAAAGGCACAAAGGGCTAGTGACCATTGCCTATGGAAGTACGAATAAATTAATGGTGCCACTCGCGAAATTTATGGTCAAATCAATGGAATAACTACACGGGCCGATAATTCCGTCTATGGTTTGGTCAAGTAATTATAAGTGCTCGTTTTTTTGCAAGAGGTGTCTCAATTCTTGAATAATACGCCCATATATTGAAGTTGTGGTATTTTGTGCACCTGCAAGTATGCTGGGACGCAAAAACTAATTTATAATGTTGACAGTTTGAAGGCTGTATGTATTGTGAGACATTGAATAATAATTTGTTTTGTTTTTTTATTATTTTATGACCAAAATTCTAACCTGTAGGAACGTAGCGGTTTATGGTGCATCATAACAAATTTTTTCAGAATACGATATCGTATCCAGTATGTTTTCATTGGAAATGAATGACTTGACACATTAATGACATTTTGGAAGGTTACATTCCCTTTAAATCGACCGCATCAAGTTTCAGATGGACTTGAGTCATGTCCAACCTTGCGATTTTAAATTAGCGATAAGGGTTCCTTAATAAACCGTACGAATCTGGGTTAGTTTGTATTTTTTTATAATATTGCATTATTTATTGTCATAAAAACTATTTTAGCTACACAGTCTTATCTCATGGAATAATAATTTGGAATGATTTACTGAACTGATACATCTATCCTTATACATAACGTTTTGATTAAGATTCTGTACAAAGAATGAGTTGTATTTTATTCGACTAAAAAATAGTTTTACAACTTATAAAAGTCTAGAGACAGCTCTCTACAATAATATCAGGTAATTTCGCAGACGATTTTCCTTTCGATTTTTTTCTAGTTGATGTGCAGTATTAAAAAACAGTGCACCTAAACCATACACATCCTTTGTAAATGTCGTCTAAATTTTTTTAATTAAAATCTGTTCAGTCGTTTAGGTAGAGTTCAGTGACAAAGACACGTATGCTTGATTTATATATTTATGATTTTTTTAATATATTAAATATGTTGCGGAACCCACGAAAACGTCCAAAACATTTTGATGTCATAAAAAGAAGTAGGTCTTTGCGTTGATACATTAATGTAAGTAGCACGTGAATGATGATTACTGATACCCCCATCATGCATAATAACGCTTTCATTAATCGCTCCAACTGGTTTTACATACGATGTTTTTAAAGTCTACACATCGCGTTAAATGTCATGGACCATTACCTATATAGCAATCATGAATCAAAAGTAATTTTTATGGGTTTTATTTCGGAACTTATATCCTTATGTAACTCGTATTTTCGTTTGAATTATTTGTAACGCCTTAATTACCTATTAGTTGGTTTATATTGAAAAGTATTTATAAAATTAACTACAAATTACAAACAAAGTTGGTTTTTAATTAGTCACATAATTTTTAATACGTACTTTAAAAAATGGAGCAGCGTGGTGGAGTATGATGTAAGGTTTTTCTAGTTTTAAGGAGAGACCTGTTTGGAGTTTACTTTTAAGCATAATGATACGTCAATCTCATAATAATTCTTATTAGCAGTAATGCTAACGGATTTCATTTGATTACACTTAGTGCACCCAAAGAGCAATAAGCAGAAGCTAAATGTAAGTTATATATCTTCAATAATATAATTATAGTTACTTAATTACACCTAAAAAAGTAAAACTTGTGAATCAGTAAATGATTTAGAATGGGCCTTCAATCATTAATCAATCATGTTACTGCAAAATAATTCAATTTACAAAACCGGTTATGATACGCAATGTAAGTTTATCGGCACAAAAAACTACGTAATAGTATTTACCCTCATAAACTTTATCCTATTGCCCTACTTCCCTTTATAAACGATGCGTGAAAGGTAAATAAAACATTCATCAGTCACTAATTAATCCTTAATGCTAATGCAGTATTCCACTTCTGTAGATAGGTATGCTAATCGTTTGTAAAATGCAGCCAACCATTTATATTATTCAGCGACGCATTGATACGTCGCGCGTCGTGAGGACAAAACGGTCCTGGCTAAATATAATTCACATGCCATGGCTGAAAACTCTAAATAACTTCCGAATTGTAACTTTGTTGCTAGAATTTGTGACAGGCTTTAAAAGATATTCGATTGAATGTTTAATAAACAAACGATTGTCGTTTATTTTAATAAGAATAAGCCACAGTAAACATGTGAATTGTTAGTGTTTACCGTGTTTAATATACCCAACCTTTCGTCTGAGGACTATGGCTATTCATAAAACGAGTAATTTTATGAGTTTTTGGACAAATTTGGAATTTGTGAAATCTTTCACCAACTTTAAACTTTAACCATGTCAACTTTCAAATAAATACGTTCCTGCATTGACCACAAAATGTACTGAACGGTGTAGCCTTCACGAATTAATATGTTGATATTAATATATTAATGCTGTCAAGATTAATAGTAAGTATAAGTAGTATAGTAGGTAGTAGTGTCGATTGTATTAAAATTGTAAAGATTCTTCTAAACCTGTATTACCGGACTAGAGTTGAATATTTTGTTAATAAAAGCCATTAATTATAGCTCCTTATTTTATTTATTTCTAATAGGGTACAAATAGGCAAAATTAACATACCTTTTCAATATAATGATATAATGTGTTTTTTTTTTCTAACTAATAAATATAGAAGAATCAAGATTATTCCACTTAAAATGCGACATTTTTTTAATCTTTAGTAACTTATGATTTGGAACTAATATAAGAGTCAATAGATATTCCAAAAAAACAATTTAAAAGATCAAGTGCTTGAAAAAAATTTACTATCTTTTGTAGAAAGGTGGCTCATATATTTTAACTACAAATGACTTACTGCATAAATATGCATTTGCAATTAATGTAAAGGGCAGCAACTTTTCAATTCCTTCAATATATTACTAAGATGCGTCTACGAGCCTAGATCGGTATAGGATAACTACGAATAATATTCAATTCATACACGTCTTGGCGCGCAAAAGGCGTACGCCACATGACGCCGGGATAAACTCCGGGATGAATACATTTAAATAGTAAACGCGACACAACGGGAGATTTAGTATGGAATAATGTAGCTGACTACATACTTCCATTACTCACGGATATAACTCGTTCTGTTGTAAATGTGGTGCGTACGGACATGCTTTAGCGTCGCGTCCGCCATTACTTTGATCGTACAAAGGGGTTTGTTAGCAAAACTTGTGAAGAACTACCTCGATGGTTGCCCACGCAGAAATAGGCTTTAGGAACTGTATGGAAGTGAGGCTATGTATATCTAATTGTGCATTGTTGTGATAAGCCTCTAGAGAATTGTAAGATGCAGGCTTTCTACTAACAGTAGGTAGAGCTACTTTATTGCTGGCGGTATGATGTCCAAGTATTGCTGTAAATCTTTCAGTTGTTTTTATGACTTTAGTGTTATCAAGACGATGAAGTTATTTATTACTTATGATTTGCTTATGTATTTTTTATAGAAAAATATATTGTTATTAAAGCTGAACTATTGACAATGTTATCCGGAGGATCGCAGTTGGTGAGATTTTAAAACTTAAATAAATTTAAACACCGTTATATCGTTTTTAGTACACAGATAACCAACTCTTACGCTTTCCAGTTACGGACTTATAATTCATTTAAGTATAATCTGGCGACACCGAATTAAATTTTCCAGAAAGTCCATTACAAAATTACAAGACGGTTACTAAAGAACTACTCATGAAGAGCCAATTTAAGTTCAAATTAACGTAATTTTTCCGAAATAACAGGTTTTGAACACTCTACCTCCATGGACGATGTCGATAATGTAGTCGTAAGAGAGCCATTGAGAAACATATTCTGGAAACGACTCCAAGTTCATAAATACTCAGTCTTTTATTTATGGCAGTAACATAATTTTAATAGTGAGCAATTTATTTTAATCTAATATAAATACGAGGCATTTTGTATCTACGAAATTTGAGGTGGTGTATTTTATTTATACATCTACCTAAGTACAAATGACACGCATTAATGAAGTAGGTAGGTCTTTAGGTAGTAGGGTAGATATACAGTACATTTTTTTTATTCTCCAGTGTAATTGCATTTAAAATGGGAATCTAACGAACTAGAGAAACCTAAATTATGAACTGCCAACATATTTCAATTTAACGTTTAATATTCCAACGCACTTAAGTTCAATGACCGGACTCGCTCAATAATAACCGAAGTCGTTAAGTTTTAATCCTTTCTCCACTCACGATCTTGTAATGTAATTGGGCATTTCTTCACCTCGCATCGTTTGAGTTTCGTTGGAGCGTCCTTTGTTATTTCGTCCTGTATTTATGCAGATTTTCACTTTGATCTGCCCCTTATATGATTATGAAGTGTAGAATGCATGCCACGTCATGACTTGTCAGGAGTACGCTTGGAGGTTCCTATGATTGTGTGGAGTATGTTACAAGCGTAGGAGATTCACAGTACAAAATATTGTTAGCAAAATTGTCATAAAGAACTTTTTGTAGTTGACTGTAGGTACTAAGATCCCTCGCATTATTGTGATCGTGCGAGTTGACGACAGAAATATTAGGTAAATTGGAGAAGTGCCAAGTCGCTCGATCGTGCCAGTTTTTACCGTGCGAAATGACGAATAACTCTTGAAATCATGGTTCAGTAGTATGTATTATTACCTAGTTACTAATCTGTTTAATGCACTTCAAAGTCTAAATTTTTAGTCATGTTCATCTGCTACTGATGTAGGTACTGCATGACTAATTAAGAAGTATTAAAGCTCTATGTGATTACAATTATTAATCTAGAAATATTTTACTGATCTTAACCTTGTACACTAGCAAAAGTTTTCCACAGAAGTTTTTTACTTACACCACAGTCGTTGATATATTAAAACATGAAAATTTATGAATATAGGATAACGAGTTTATACGAGCTCGTGTTTCCTCTATTAAATGTTTCCCCGTCCTTAATAATAATATTTATTGCACAATATCCAATAATTATAATGCATAAAAATTCATACCACCAAACCTTCCTTTGACATCATCATGTATTATTGTATAAATTAAGCACCTAGACGTACAATATACTTCTAAGTATCTACTACTTAAAATGTCGATGTTGTAACTGTTAAGACAAATATGTAAAGATCACATTTAAATGTAAAATTACGTGAAAACGTTATGCGTAGAAATTATTAATTCTTCTTTGGTAGCAGCCAAACAGGTTATTCATAAAGGGACGGAGCTATTTAATATTTTCCCTACGAGGCTCAGAAAGCAGTGGTATCTCTTGTTTACCTATTTAGTAGGTTGTTATGATGAAAACCACGTACAAAAGTCATGACCTAAGTGGACAAGTTGTATGAACGTCTACATTTAATATAAAACGTTTATGCTTATCATTTCCATCTAACCTTGAGGTAGCACTAGGAAACGTGAGAAAATTCTAGCTGCCATCGTGTGGCCTCATTCTATTTTAATACATGGTATTCTCGTAGTATTACTTATACTGGAAAAAATATGTAGCCTTTGTGGGTAACATTTTTGAATGTCATTTTTAGAATGTATTTTATATATTTTCTAACGATGTAAAGTTCATTATCTACTTGTTTATTTATCTTCTTAAAATGTTACCGTTAAATATCTATGAGATGCAACAATGCTAGTAAACTAGTATTCTCACGTACCTATACCTAGTGAAATACTATTGAACGTAGTTTATGAAAACTACTATAACATTTTCATTTCATCTAGATTTCGTTTTAGAAACATTTCTTTACTGTTTTAAGTGTGTCATCGTGTTATATGCACGTACTATATTAAGTAAACACGGCAAATCGAAGTAACAGACGTGTGCTGGCATGTCAAAGTATAAGAATTTAGGTTTGATTACGTTGATAACAGACATCGCTGTTGCGTCGTTAGCTCTTATCCACACGTGAACATTAATCAATAAATATGTACACTTATCAGTGCTTTATGATTATATTTGGAACGCAGTGACCTAACTACATATCAAGCAAAGCTCGTTCTTTTAACTAGTTGTATACAAAAGTATCTACCTAAGTTTTCTCGTTAGGTACACAGCTAAGCGTCAAACCATAACTTTCAATTTGTGTCTACGGCCCTCGCAAATATGTCAGCATATATCAGCGTTATACGGGTGAATCAGAATCACGAACTGAATTAAACTAGGGAACCTAAAATATGACCTGGTATTTATTACAAGGCTTACTTATAAATGAAATTAGGTAGATATTCATGCAACAAACTTGCGCATCTCCGTAATGATAATTAAATGATGCTTTTAGGGCTTAATGTGTATATTTATTACTACCTTATCTATCGTCTCTGAGAGACCTTTGATAAATTGATTAAAATTTATTCTGAATGATTTCACTACTCAATACAATTTGAGATGGCCGTCTATGACAAATAGAGGTCATAGATAGGTCACATAAGAGACAATTTACAGCGATCGCTTTCAGTATAGAATCTTTCATACCTAGATAAGCACAAACTCGTACCTATTTCTTCGGTCGAAATTACTTAAAAATTTCCTCTTCCCCGCTTTTAAATACCTACTTCTTTATCAAATAACACAGTGATTTAATAAAGTCATAATTTAAATTTACCTTGTCTGTCTTAATAATACTACTATCTACATGGCTCCTCTAATACTTTTTGCAACACTCATGAAACCACAGCTGTCCCGCTACTCTCCAAACTTAAAGTACGTCATAGTATACGTTTAAACTTTTCTTATTAGCTACTTGTGTCTATACCAACTCGCATAAGACACTTAAGTTTAATTAAAGTTCTCCCTGAAGCGCAGTGCAATTACTCGGCCCGTGTAAATGCAAATAAGTTTGAAACACCCGCGTTGTTTATGCCGGCCACTACGAGCGTTTTCCAAATTCCCAAATACACGTACTGTGTTTTCACATCTCTATTGCAGATGTGCCGTCCGAGGATACCCGTTTGCGGTTCTTACGTCTGTTCATAGTGTTGTGGTTATCTGTCTAGGATCTTGCCTTTGTCGTAGAACTTTGTACGCCTGACTAGCTTTTCTAGTCACTACTATTTATTCTCCTACTGTCGTAAACATCACGTTTCGTATTAAAGTTAATATCTAGGAATATAAGTTATGGGTATGTAATCAATGTCGTCGTAAAGATATGGGGTACTATTCATTCCACGCAGTTAATATATTTACGTCATTTTTGTCACCACAGCGTTTTTATATCCTCTTATGGATGTGTATACCTACCTTAGTTTATTTTTTACTTATTCTGTAACCATAAAGCTAAGTTAATCATCCTTGAAGACTATCACTGTAATTAAAATCAAATATAGGTAGGTATGTATACGGGGAATTATAAGTTTATTCATTTTATACGATAACTTTTATCTTTTATAGTCGTCATAATGCAGTACAAAATTAGGTATTATGTTTTAGAAGTTTCCGAGGTGCGGAGTTTCGGAACGTTCGCGTCGGTTTAGCTTATTGCGGATGTCCTGAGAGTTTCACCGCAACGCACAAGTTTCGACCACGGTCTATAGTTCCCGGCTTGAAACATTTATGGGCTCAAAAATATACGACCCAACTTACGGTTAGCTGTCTGCTTTCCATGTACAGTTAAAGTAGTATGTATTACTCGAACTCACTGCCTTGTGCAAGACGAAACGTGTAAAACATGATACCGATCGAAATCCTTATTGATTATTACAGAATTATACAGATAATGCTTCGAGATTATTATCGAAGCTCGAGAAGGCATACAAGATTCATTATCTCGTTTTATGCACGTTAGCGTAACGTATTTCATTCGTATGAATGAAAAACTTGCACATAGGTAGTATGACCTTATGTAAGTGAAAGAAAAACGATGGTTTAAATTTAAAACTTCTGATGGCGTATTTATAGATGTAAGGTGACTCGTAGGGATAAAGGTAAGTGACATTTGTCAAGGTGTAGACAATTATTTTTTTTCGACAGATAATAATATGGTAATGTTACGTCAAGTTGATCGGTATTACTACAACTCTTTCTTGAGGTAATCTGGTTAAGTGAGTTTATTAAATTCTTATACCTAAATGTTGGAGGAAGTCGGTAAGTCACTTAAAGAATAAACTTACCTCATTAGGTGACACATACCTAATCAATTCTGGTGTCATTTTATCGCGGTGCTTTCATGGTATATGAATAAGCAGGTAAAATTTGAGTCATTCATGAAATATATTGACGTCATAACTGCCCTTAACGTCTCTTACAAGTTGCAAACTTAGTATCTATTAATAATCATAATCATCGCGATAAATCATTAAGTACTAATATAATTTTTTTAAAGTTTAAACATTAACCAGGAATTGTATCTATCGTTCTAAACAAACAACTGGATAACTTTATAGATTTTCCAAAATGAAATGCCCAATAAATAATGGACCTTGGAATTGCATTCTTGTGGATTGAATTACGCAGCTCAGAGGCGATAACCTAGGTGCAGACAGATTTATGCGGTCGTTTATCGCCTTATTTCCAAGGGTGTTCACAAATTATAAATATTTATCGTTTGTTGGCAGTAAGTTTATAATAGATAGAATATTTACAAGATTTTTAAGCGAAAAAATCTGTTATAGGTACGTTGTCATACTGTTTTACGTTATGAGAATGGGTTTCTGTTTTCATCTAGTGTTACATATTACTCAATGAATGCTCGTAAACGATCAAAATGCGTGACAAACATTCCTTCAAAAATATTTTTATTACAAATGAGTTTGAAAAAAACTTCAAACATCCGGTCAAACTTGCTCATCAAACACGTACCTAATGTTTGAGATTCTCTTATTGTTTAAGTTTATTTTCTTCACTTCTTGTTGTTTAAGTTTTGAACTTAAGGGAATTGACAAGGAACTTACTAGGAAGTTACTACTAGTCTAAACTTGGAAATTAGGTACCTACCTACCTAGTTTAAGATGAATACATACATAATAATAAAAACATTATGATTTTTAGTAGGTACCTACTTTTTAATTTAGGTGTAAAACTCAAACTTGAATTGATTAAAATAACACGAGAAAATACTACTGACTTTAAAAAAAAATGTGTGAGTTATGCATTTCCATTTATTCTCATGCACATAAGTACATTTACATACGCACAAAATATCACAGAGCATTGCTGATCACATCACCATTCATCTGATCTCTTGCTGTGACGTCAATTAGTATCAACTCGTAAACATGTGTGAATGTATCGCATACTTCGTGTGCAATAAGTTCTGAAATGAATATTAAATGACCGTGGGTGTCGATAATTGGAACTGTAAGTAGGTATTAAAATTTAATTACAATTGTTAAGTATTTTGATTTAGTTTCTCGGTAATTTTGTAAATTCTTAATACATTTGAAAATTTGAAATACTTAATACTGTTTGTAAAAGTTGTAGTTAAAATGCAAATACAATTTTACCTAAGTAATAAAATTGCCATGTAAATGTTGTCATTTAATGACAAAATTAGCATGTACTGAAATGAAAACATTTACATAGAAATTTTATTGTACCTAAATATGTTTTTAGTATGCATATTATCGCTTTAAATTAACAGAGGTAAGTTACAGTAACGGAACTGAAAAACATACCTATCTACTAGGTATAAAATTATAGATAAAGAATATATACCGTATATTCCGGTATAAAAAGAGTAATAAGCTGAGATTTCCGTGCATTGTTTCAGTGCAAACCGATGGCATTTTTTTATTCAATTCAATATCTACCCAGATTTTATTGAAAACGCTGGCGAATTTTATTGAACGTCACGAATCAGCTGTAAAGTTTTTCAGTGCAGCTGTAAAAATCACGTATTGCAGTTTGTATTGATGCCCGTTCGTTTCATTCTATAAATTGAATACGTAACGTATGGACGAACATTCACAATTCACTGATACTGCGTCATCTATGGGCTTATTTTTAAGTAGCAGCAATTTGTTTAACAATTTATAAACTTCTCTGCTACTATGAAATGTGTAAATGGATACTTGGTTATTTTTATTTATAGAAAACTAGTGAAATCGATTGCTTGAATGTTTATACCTAAATTATATATCATAGACACTGCCTCTGAGACCTACCGACTTTTACAAATCAAACTTAAAAACTCTGATAATTTGGTTCCGATAAATATATCCGTTACATCACTAGTATCAGATCTTTTATTAATCCACAAAGAAAAGTATTCTCTCTTATAAATTGCAGGTAAGCGTGATAGTTATTTATCGGCCCGACATCTACCAGCATTTTTAATTATTTGATCTGCCAGTCCTGATAAATCAGCAACTGTAATTGGTTCGTGGTTTCCACTCTAATTGGTTTATATCATTCCTCACACGCCCAGGACTAATTAGCTTATGAATTTTAATTTAAGTTCATTTTGTAGGCGTTCAATGAATCTCATTGAAGACTTGAATGCTTTGACAGTATTAACGATTCGATTTAACATTTCATTAGTTTTTTTTTATTATTTAAGTACTTATTAGTAGAATAAGTCAGTGATTACAACATTGTAATAAGTTACTTACCTAGTAACTAGTGACGACCTATCTTTTAATAAAATATACCACCTGCCTCCCTACTTCCGGCCAAAACTTTCTGACACTGTCCACGAATACCAAGTCCTACACAATAGGTACTCATTTTAACGATGTATAACGAGTAATCACGTTTTATTTTCTTTAACCGTAACCACCCATAATTACCTATATAAAAACATTCCTCTATCTATGTCCAAAAGATGTTCATCAAGATGCACCACGAGCAAAAATAGCTTGGTTTCAACATGAATAGAGCTCCTATTTTTCTTCCACGTAACATTATTTACAATATTTCATTTTAATTAATTCTCAAACGGTGCTGCAACCCTGTAAAAACTCCCTTGGTACGTGTATCGAGTAACATGAACTCATGTTTAAGGGTCAGTCACCCTTAGGTACCATGCTACGATACTAATTATTATATTCATTGCATGAGTCATAACTTAGAGGTTTTTACTTGAAATTGTTTACTTTTCACACTCGTAATTATAGATAAACGTGGGCTTATAATTCAAAAAAATTCAATTGTTAGGTTGTTGAATCCTTAATGCATAGGTACCTACCTACATTGATAACTGATGCTTGTTATTACTACTTACCAAAACTTGAACCCATCACTTATTGATATTAATCTATCATATTAGGTATGTATCTATATGCGGAATATGAGTGTGTTAATTTTCTAAAGCAGTCAATAGAAATAAACTTCTTAATTCTTGATGTTAGCTATCTACGTTATCCTAAGGCCTACACATTAGACCACCAAAATAAGAGCATTGAAGTTCCTGCATCATCAATGCTAACTCACGATAAAGGTGAGGTTGTACTACCAGCGATAGTGGCGCGACAGCCGAGCGAGAAGGCCGCGCTGACATTTATACTGCGTCAGATATCGCAGTGATAAATAAACCGGGATTCGCTTCGCTGAGTGTTGTTTAGCTCCGCGGGCTTGGCATCGACTAGAATTATTGCTATTGCTATTGGACTGAGGACTAAAATAGATACGAGTAGGTAGGTATGAATAAAGCTGACCACGCTACCTAGTAGGTACGTACATATATCGGTTCTTTGTTACGCCTACATTGTTACTTTACTCACATATGTAGTGATCAACCCACGGCTAGTTTTTGCAGCGTTATAATTGTTATGTAGATTTCAAGATGATTTTTTTGGATATTGCATACCTATATACATGCAAAGAAATAGAGCTATTTAGTGTCATAATAATAATAAATCACTGCGGTATATTATTCAGATCTTCACAAAAACAATGAATACACTTTTTTGTTACTTTACTTACATCCGGTGGAAGGAATTATTAATTGAGAAAACAGGAAACTCAATTCTAAAATTTAGGAGGGGGAGGACATAATAAAAAAATATAACCTATGTACCTAACTATGTCACTTGCACAGTAGACATATTTCCTATGACACCTCATTAAAATTATTTCCGCTTAGGCAGACATATACACGCTCAAAAACCTTTACTTCCTAAATTCGGGTAAAAACACCTAAAACGTTACCGTGTCTAAGCTTTCTAACCAAAATATATTAAAGAATAGGCACTTCATCTTGTACGGGCGCGTGCTGGCGACACTACGGGGTAGTAACCCGGCAAATGGTGCGGAAGTATCAACCTCTCAGACATTGCGTTCCTCTTCACTGCCTGCGTTCATTACTACGTTCGAACGCTCCTTTATTGCTTTAGTGGCTTTATTTACATTACATAAATGCTTTACGGTATGTTATGTTAAAGTAACTTATTGGAAACCTATGCCTTTTTATGATTGTAGCTTACGAACTACTTTTATGAGATATATCGATTACGTATTAGCTGTTTTTATGTAGATAGTTATAAGTAGATAAATAAATACCTTCGTTAAATAATTCAGAGGTACAAAAAAGGAAAAATAACAGATCTAACTATAGTTAGTATTTAGTATTTATTAATAAGTGACTATACAATTTACCAAGGTACTATATTGTACCATAATCGTAATGTAGTACCTATTTCGATAACTATAATTATTCAGACTAAATATAATCTGCATATTATATATTTTATTTATTAAAATTTGTAAAAGACATCGTAAGCCACAACCAATTTATTCATGAGTTTTAAAATTATTCATTTTCTAGAGTTTCTTATCACAAACGGAGATAAAAATAATGTTAATAGTTCTACGAATAAATATACCTACAGGATCTACCTACTTTAACTATGACTAACAATTTGAATATTTATGTGTCAAATATTAAAACAAAAAATCAAAAAATTTTATTTTTGCTTCTAATCGACCCAATTAAAAATAAAAAGAGATAAAAATATTTCTTTACATTGTTAAAATAAACAATCTTCAAGTAATAAATTGTATAAGTATACTCTGCAATAACACAAACATTATCTTGTCATCCATACTGGAAGAGGAATATCTAATAACTCTCGCGGATTATAAATAACGCATCCGACGGGAACGGAGGGTGTCACCCTTGTGTTGGATCGCGGTGCCATTTTGAATTTCAATCTTTACTTCATAAAACAGAAATGTCATTTAAATATTAGTACATGATGAAGTAGTTTGAATGGCTATTAAAGACTATTTTAGACTAGTAAATAAGACGCCGTAGGTAAATGAAATAAAAAAATGTATTTTAAAAATTTGCTAAGTTATATTTTGACCTGTTTGCTAATAGGTACAAGACAATTATGTATTGATGATTGTGTAAGCTACCAATTGCCCTGTGTGTATTCTAAGTATATTTCTAAGATTGAAAATATACTTTAATGTAGCAGTCAAAATTTTTTTTAAGATTAGGTAAATTATCACTTTCATGAAATTTGATACCGACCTAACTAATTAAGTCTGAAATTTATGTTATTCTATTCTGTTATCAATATGATATGTACCTTATTAAGCACCTAATTATTTAATTTAATTGAGATTAATGGTATGAACTAAAACAATTTAAAATTCCTTTCCGTTAACATTTAATCAAATTAAATGACCCAAGTGCGACTTTAACGAAGCAGTGATGTTCTCACATTATTTAATAATTATATGGTGACCTTTAGCCACTCTAAAATGAGCCACTCATTTTACATACCGCTTTTATTTTGCGCAGCATGAGGGTAAAAGTATGAAATTTCAGGGGTCATATATGATTGGTCGTAACGGACATACGAACGAATTACGCGGGCGTTGATTAAATTAAACAGTACGATTTATGTGGTGCCAATTTAGCAGTGATGTGAAATGGCAGTATGATAGGGGCGGTGAGTACGGTGTTAAGTGGAATGTATGAGTTGCATTGTGCCGGTCTTGTTTTCACGGCATTTTATGACTCCGATTAAAGTGGTAAGTAGTCGTCATAAACATGTTTTTTAGAGATACTTACTAAGTGTCAAAAATGTCTGTAACCTTATATGGTTATAGGACAGGTGGAAGTAACATTTAACGTTTAATTAACATAGCAACATGGAAAATATTGATTACATGAAACACGAAAATTTTATAGGACCTAACGTCTACATAGGTATCTGTAACGTTCAATGATTGTAAACTTTTTTATTCTTTTGTGTGTGATCTATTAAAAAGTAGATAGTACCTAAAGTATTCAAAATGTGTACATTTTAAAAATGTTATTCAGGACAATAAAATTGGAAGAGTTTTCCCTACTCATTTGTTTTTTATCATTTTGGGAATACCTATGTTTCACTCATTTTGATTAATGCTATATTGTACCTAAAATGGGATAGTTATTGTTAACAGTTTAACATTAAAATTAGTAACCAACTATTAAACATTACTTTTGTTTCGCTTAGTTAACCGTAACTCCATCTTGCGGTGGATGACAGAACTACGTAGTCAGGGAGGCTTCTACGGTGTACAACCTGTTTAGATATGAACCTTCGAAGGGTTTCACTCTGGTTACCTTTAGTAGAGTCATTATAAGTTACCTGGTAGTTTAGTAAATTGGTAATATAACAATATTAAATAATAATAATGTTGAGACTGCAGTTTCTTTTTATTTATGTGGAAGGAAACCATTGATCCACGTTGTTAATCAAAGCAGGTTACACTTTCCACCCCTTCAAGAATAAAACACCCTGGTATGCGGATTCCCTCATAATATTTCTTCTAAATTACTACTTAGTTTTCACGCTTTGGTTGACGCAAGGAATTAACTGTCGATATGCTTGTATTTCTGTAAGTGAGACTTATAACTAAATGTCTTCTTGTACCTAACCCTGAATCCTTTAGTTAAATGTAATTGCTTTATATACAGTATAGTAAAATAAATATAAATGTTTTAAGTAGCTTTATGTTTTTTTTTTATCACTTTTATAAGTTTTATTTTAAAATGTTTTATTTAAAAAAAAAGAGTTATGACCGTAAACTTCTTTTTATATGTGAAATATCTATTATTGTATTTATATATAAAAACTTATTCATATTAAGATACCTATTTGCAAGAGATGAATGGCCTGATGCTGAGTTTAATTACCCTATTCAAAGAACTATTAATTTATATACGAATAAGATATACGAATAGGTAGGTATATAAGAGATGTTCTTATAGGTTTATGTTAATATTTTTCAAAGCCAAATTAAATTGTAAAAGGATGAGCTTTAGTTAGCTTTAAAATTATGTAAATGATGGATGTGTAGGCCAGTATATCTAAATTATTAGTCAATTAGTGTGACTTTGAGCCCAAACTAACATAAACATTTTAAGTGGGTGCTTATTATTTTACCATCCCTATCTTTAGGAAATAATCATTGCGTTGGGTTTAGTAGTGAAAGAAGATTCTACAAGATATTTTGTGTGTTTATTTATAAAGAAAAACCTATGCGTTTCCTTGTAGGGAGATACGTACTTCCATTAATATTTAATCTAACAAATCTATAAATTAATGGTCAACGCTGAATAGTAATTTAAAAAGTACCGAAACCTGGATCGCAGTGGATAATGTTGATAATTATGTACAATATTGGTATGAAGTAGACTGCAAGATTCAGATTTAAGTCTGACATTTGCTATTGCTGTCACTCTCATATTGGACCCTAATGTACCTACATAAAAAAAAATTGCCTCCTTTAATAAGTTTTACAAAAAAATCCTTTGAAAAGTTCTCATGACAGATCATCACTTGTCTATAGACAAATATGCCGACGGCCAATATCGACGAACGATCTGCTAAGTTTATTAAGTCCATACATAAAATCAGTATTCTAGCGACACAGTCACGGGTAATCGCCAGTATCAGTTAATTCTCCATTAGGGTCTTTCAAAAATAAATGTGGAAGGCCATCTATCCCTCGTAGTTCTCCGTTCCCCGAAGTGAGTGGTATCCATGATAAGCCTAACCCCTGGGTCAGGCCGTCGACAGGTCCACCGATAAGTTTCGATTTAATACGTTAAAAGGTGCCCTAATGGGGTCATTCCCATTCGTTGTGGGACCGCCCGCCCGTAATTCTGAGGCCGGTATACTCGAGCTATGTGTACAATAACAGTTGTATAAATGTATCGGCGGTTTATTTAATTGCAACGATGCTTGTAAATTTTATTATTATTGAAAAACAAACAGTAGGTAGGTGCTGCGTTCTTATGGAAGGGTAAGTCCATAATAATATCAATTGTTGTAATGGAAATGAATTTTTATTTAAACAAGATCCTTTCGGCTTACCTCATTGCAATCTCACGGTTCATGCTTTAAAGATGTAGGTAAAACATACATACCTCTCCACATCGTTTTATAATAGCATACCAAAGATTACGTTATTTAAAGAAAATCTTGACGCAAATTAGCGTAGGAAATTCCAAAGGAAAAATGACGATCTATTCTAAATATTTTATTTTATCTACTTATAAACTGCCTAAAGTAAAGCGATTGTAATAAATAAAAACATCATAAATTAAACGCCCGTTTTATGATATTGATTTGGTAGAATACAGCGACAATAGATAAATATAATAAAATTATCTCGAAGTGCTAATAATTTATTTATATTGCCAATAAACGGAATCTGGGTTCGTTTAGTGACCGTAAAATAACTATGTAGAGTTTAATAGCTTGTTCAGGAAATTAAGACTCGGATAATAATGTAAACATACAATTAAATAATTTTATTAGGTACACATAAATATATGAGTAGCTGAATTATTAGCATATTATTTTGTGATTTATATTTGAAAAACTTGTTTTTAATTTACTGAGGTCCCTCACTAGCTTTTTCTTGTCATTAACTAAATAAGAAATAAATGGACTTAATTAAAAAAATACCTAGGTAAGTGAAAAAAAAATAGTTATAGTATAAGCTTCTTTATTATTCCACTTGACAAAAAACCTAGTTACCTCTACATATTACGCATTTTTTATTAAAATTGTATAAATTAATTTATAAAAATTAACACACCGTGAAAATCAAAGCTACTGGGCAATAAATTATTTATGTACGTTAAATACCTGTAAATAAGTTTTACGGGTCGGCGTGTGTCAATTTTATGACCCAACAAGACTATAAAACGAAGATCCTTCACTGTGAATGAGCCATTAAGTTTTTAATTGCACGGTAAATATTCTATGACTTGTTAATTCTAAGAGGTCATGAGAGAACAAAGTTAATGTTTCTTAAGTAGTACTAGTTCGGTTTAAAGAGTTTTATGGTTATTAAGACGCAAAGTAGGTAAAACACAAGAAAATAGATACAATTATTGGAATGTAAATATTATATCCGGTGTAGATAGTTGCGGTATACCTTACAGGTTTAAAAATAAATTATGTTATCAAAAATGTAACCATTAGAATAATATAAATTAATAATATTGTTTGATAGTTCGATCCGAGTCGCCTCACAAATGTCTTTCGAAAGATGGCGCCCCTACTTTGTTTGAGGTAATTAATTAGTAACAGCTTTTTTACCTAATAATTAAATATTATATTGGTAATTGGTTCTCTGTTAGTTACATTGGCCACTCTATTTCATTGCAGTTATTCGTAGGTGAAAGTTATCATTTACCATCAAATAAGTCATATAAAAACGTGTCTGCCTAATAACTTTGTAATTGTTTTTAAGGTCCCTTATAAAATCTTTTTAACATTAACGGCATATTACACGAACCTAAGCTCACGTTTGTTTTGCACTCCGGGATTTAATATTGAAAATGATAGGTAGACAAAATTTAAATTTCATAAGGTAGAATATAATAATTCGGAGTGTATAAACCGACCGCGGTCTCGTTACGGCGGCGACAGCGTATTTTAATTAGCGATACATGAAAATGCTTTGAAACGCCGACGGGCTTGTGTGGCACCCATTATTGTTAAATTATAATGCCATATTGCATCATAATAGCCCCTTACTTTGTTTTGAGTATTTGTCGAGGCATCTAATTAAGAACTGTTAATAGAATTTTGAATCTGATTTATATTTAATTTTTTTTATTTTGTATGCATAGTCTGGGTTATTGCGGCTGCTGGAATAATAATTAATACTACAAAAATTACTTAAAAATTTAAAAGGAGAGTCCATACAAGTATTTAATATGGCTACGACTCTTAATACTAATTTCTGCATCTTGTTACCAATTTCACGAAATGCAACTTCTCGTGATACATTTTTTTGTGAAATATTGCGTAACTATTACCGGTGGTGTGTACGACTCGATTTTAGATGTTTTTTGAAGTTGCCAGTTTTATTTTGCTAGGAACCCTTTTTAGAGCACATTCGAGACAATTGGTGCGGTATCCATGTCAGTGGCGATAAAACTCTTTGGTGACAAAACGGATTAGGACGGCCTTTAAGATTTTACTTTCCCACATTCAACGACCCTAATTAGAAGCCCTAAAATCTAATAAAAGATAACTCGAAACTCTGGCCGAATGTCGCATTCATAAGGAAAAGTTTGCCGATTAAAATTCCTCTAACGAGTGCGAACCATCTCCTTTAATAAATACAGGCCCCCTCTAATTTTCCTCGGAGAGATTTAAGCGGCATAAATTTTGCAGGCTGAAAAGAAACTCTGTGAAAGAAGAGCATGTACATTTTTACGATGCCGGTTCCCATTCGCCCCTCGAGCGGCGAGTTGTCTCTCTTTTAAATTAAATTTTCACTCCTAATTTGAAAGTATAATGTCATTTCACTAGAATTCCGTTATTAAAACTTTTAAATCATTCCGAAGTTTCCGACTGTACACGCTGAGGGTGGTATCGCGTGATTTTTTAATCAAAATTGGATCATTTCTAGTGATTTTTTACGAGTGCGCCACTCCGTCGGCATCAAATTGTCATTAGACACTTGCGTATCCAATATTGCTTTTCTTTGCGAACTGCTGTGATTTTATAGAATGTTTCGGGACCCTTTTCTTCACGAACTCGAGGTCTTATTGTGCTTTAATAATTCTTATTTCTTACCAAAAACTTTGTGCGCCTATTCGAAAATTCTTCGGCGTAATTACGTCAGCATTAAAAACAATTTTCGAGTGGACCTACCTTTATCAAAAACCGTGTTTAAAACAGTAATAGCCAAAACTAAAAAAATAAATGATGTGCGCAAAGACTACATATTTTAGCATCAACATAAAAGCCAGTTTATATTTTGTAATAAACGGTCAATAGTATTTGTCTCGAGTCCTTGACACACAGACACAGTTCAGACGAGCTTTTATAGACCATAAACATTTTACTAGCACGACCTTGGGAAGGGTCTGCAATGAGGTCGTTGCACTCAACTTTATGAGTTCCACACTTCCCGACTGTTGTGACGGATCATTGACGTGAGAATTTTTGATGTTTCTTGTTGTTAGGAAGTTGACAAGTTTGTGGATTTGTAGTACTTAATTATTCACTTAAAATTAGCTCGGATGATAAACGTTCAGCATAAAAATAGTTTATACCTAACTTAGATAGGTACTCTATATATTTTTACAATGCTAGCTAGCCATCCTCAGTATTGTAAAAGGCCTACTAGGTTCTAGGCCCTAGATTATTCTTTAACATGGCGCTTCAATACCTATCCTATGAGAAGTTAGTGACCAATCCAAGTGTCGAAAGTTATATGCGGCTTGAAAGCGCCCTACTGACTGTAATTACATTACTAACATAACGTGTAATGCAATAAGCTCTTTAATTTTACACAACCTCAGGTATTTCATAAAAGGTAAACTTCCGTTATAACTCAACCCATTTGCTTAAAAATTCTAAGAAAAATTAAAGATTTGTACAAAATAACGGATCGTTGTGTACAAAAGATTGCGTTTGAATAGAAGGGTTGTTTCACTTGTTTCCTTTAGACAATAAAAGGGTTTAGTCTCGAAAGTCTTTGTCTATTGTTCTTCGGTAACAATACATTGCACAAACTGTCGTATTGTTTGTTACGCCATTGTTAAACATTTTGAACGGAAACTATTTTTTAAAATCCTGTTAACCAAGTATAATTAATTACCTTTCTACTTGTGCCGGCGTACCTATTCTTTGTAAAAATAAGTGTTACTAAAATTATCAAGTACCGTACTAAGATACTAATTTGCCTTTTAACATTTTTGGTTGTAACACTAGTTTAAAAAAGTTAGTGTCATAGTATCAATTACATTGTGAAAGAATAAGCAATAATATTCTGAATAAAACATGTATTTTCATGCCCTGAAACTGTTGGGTAATATTCGGCTAGCCGTGAATAAAGAATCTTAGAACCAATTAATGATTCATGAAACGGCTTCAAATTACTTTCCAAGAGAACGCAATAAAACAAGTAAACACATTATTCACATGATTATTTCCCGAGACCGTTGTAAAGCAAAAAGAAATAAGAGAACAATATCACATCTAAATTTAAAAATCCAATCTCAGCGTGGCATCGCCGCCGAGTCCCGACATTCTTCCTTTTTATCCACGTCTTATCCTGCACGGCATAAATCGCCTCGACCCATATAACTCTGGTCGGCCATTAAAAAGATAAACAACTTAATATAGGCATAATAATAAACAAGAAGTCGACTTAGTTAGATCCCCGTATACAGGCGTCCATAATTTTATTTATTCACGAAACCGTAAATATCTGTAGGAATAATTCGGAAGGCTTTTGCGGGGATTAAGGGGGCGCTGCGGGCCTGAGAAAATTATATTCGGCTATAACAGTTATCATGCATCACCTGGAAGAAGCTTAATGCGCGTTTTCGCAATCTCGAGGGCGGAGAGACGCCGCGCGCAAATTACTTTTTCAAAGTATTTACATGTAAATAGAGTTGGCGTATTTCGAACCGTGTATACTTTGTGGTGCTTTGTTGCGATGCATTCGTACTGATAACTACTAAAATTGCTTTGCTTTAAATGCCACGAAAAAACAAAAAACGATAATGTAAATGGCTACTATTTTAAGCACAGTTTCAGTGAATGTGCTGTGTGTTATTACAGACGTTTATTTAATTTCATGAGAGTATGAGTAGATTGTGAAAATCCTTTCACCCTTTATAAAAACTTTACTCAAATAAAATTGTGAATTAAAAGTACTCTAACAATAATTTATTCTGGACAAAAATCGAATGTACCTACCTATATAACCAATTATAATGATAGGTTTACTAATTGTATTTTAATGGTGTAAAAATGTATAATTTTTATTTTGTTTTGTAATATACTTCGTTTAAAACTTTTGAGTTTTTGACTCTGAGTTTAACTCTGTTTATCTAAGCTATTAATTTATTAGACGAAATAATTAAGACTTCCACTTTATTCTAATTAGTCATAGTAACTAATAAAGGCTCAACGACAAAAAATCTCAAAAGTAATAACATTTCCACTTCGCGAATTAACCCTTAATATAGGCTCCGGATTTGCGCCTTAAGCTTCGAGAATCCTCTCTAACAGGTGATATCGTTTAAAAAGCACGCCCCATACATAAAGCCTTATAATTATCATCCATTCTACTTATAAACTTTCATAACGGCCTATACGTCGACTTAACCTCTACTTTTGGGCGTGGGGTGTACCAAGGAGGTATCCCCCTTATAATGGGAGTCTAAGAAAAACGGGTGCACGGTTCGGAATAGAAAACGCTTCTTTGGAAATAGCTTCGGCGGAAAGCTAGCGATTTATGCGAGCTACGGGATACGCTCGGAAAATATCCTTGAGCGGATTTTTAATGGGGCCATTGTTTCTATTTTAAGCGCCGCGTGCGAATGGAATACTCAAGTCGGTTCGTTCTTGTTGTTTGCCAAGCGTTATTGTGTTGGCGTGTGCGTGTGCATAATGTGGTACTGTACATTTACACTTAATATCCAGCCGAGATACGACTGTTCTAACTGAGCTCCAGATGTTGATGACGACTTCTGTTTACTACCATTAATTTTAATAGGACAATGTTTGAAACCAGTTTATCTTGTTGAAAGCATGACATATTCTTATGTCATCCTTATCATTTTTACTAAGATTCTAGTACCTACCAGAATAGGTACCTACGCCTACGATAATTCTGAACAACTGATTTCGTAATTTTCTTGAAGAAAATAAAATTTCTCACTAAAAAATAATAAATATGAAAGTAGGTCATAGTCGCTAAAATATATTGGGAAAGGAGCACAAGGTACTAAAATTCTTTGAGAGTTTTCCCACTTTAGGTATTCATGAAGCAGTCAAGACTCTGAATCTGCTAGCTGTAATAGATAATCAAGTATTCAATAACTCAGTATGAATTTATAATACCTATCGAATACTCAAAAGACTAATAACTACGTTGTATAAGTTTTGATTAACCTGAAGGTAAATTAAAAATATGGACGTCCATTAACTTGTTATCTTAACAATAAAAACATAGCCAAATAGAGCCATAAAACTAACTCAGACATGCCGCTCACCTACAATAATACACAACGAAATTAAACTATTCTAATGGACTAGCCATAA
>LGAG01000003.1:1954358-1977508 GCA_001278395.1 Lerema accius
TAACTACGTTGTATAAGTTTTGATTAACCCTTGAAGATAAATTAAAAATATTAACGTCCGTTAGCTTTGTTTTCATAACAATAAAAACATGGCCAAATAGAGCCATAAAACTAACTCAGACATGCCGCTCACCTACAATAATACACAACGAAATTAAACTTTTCTAATGGACTAGCCATAATTAGTTGTAATTTTTCATCCCCGGAAGAAATAAAAACGTCTTAAATAATGATCAAATAACATACCGCGTGCGTTGGGACCGAGCGACCGAAAGCAAAATATATTAGTAGGCAAGTAACACATCGTTCCGTCGGTATAATGAACATGGCTCCCTCTGGCGGGAACCATTAATCAACCCCCAACAAAGCCCCCCTCAAAAAAGCCCCCCCTTCCCCCTCCCGCTTAGAATGCTTCCAATTCATCACGAGTCCCCGCCCTTGACAACTCTATATGAGAAAGCTCCGTCTAAAAATCCCTTACCGATCGTTTGAGGACTGTTTCGAATACGTTCAAGAATTTTTGGTACGGAGAGTGTATTTTCTTGTATTATCATTTATCAGCTCGACTGTGTATCGCCCATTAAAAATAAATCTTTCTCGTTACTTTTATTTTTAAGGCACATTCAATGTTGCGCGTCATGTTTTAATTTTAAACATTATAAATTAGTTACTGATGTTATCGTTTTCTGGAAAATTACGAATTTTGGCCATAATTTTTTTTCATAATTTTTATATTTATGATTAGATAAATTTTTACGACTGATTATTTTAATTGAGTAGAGAATTTAATTATCAAATTTTGCTTTTCGTCCACGAACTACGTACCTACGGTGAGATGAAATACCTTACCTTTATTATAATACACTGTTTCGTATCGATTATTTTGTATAAGACGTAGTACCTATTTAATACTAGAATCTATGAGCTTAATTTATTGATTTTCTATCTATAAAAATAACCCACACACATTACGAAACGTAACAATATCGTCCATACTATTAGTACAACTTTATTAACATTATGGGTAACAAATAAAAGATGACGGAGGAAATTGTCTAAAAGTCAAACAAAGGAAGGGGAAGGAAGACTGCACCCAATTATTCAGTCTGGCGAATTCTACGAGAAATGCATTGTTTCTCTTGCGTTTGAAAATACTATGCACTTTATTTTGTTTCCTTGCTTACTTTGTTTCTGAAATTATTAAAGTAAACTTGTTAAATTTTTAATTTAAATCTTAAAAAACGTAAGTGCCTCTTTAGTAGATCAAATGAAATTAATGAACATTGCCTGAAAAATTAAGTGGCAATTAATTCAAGTATGGGCATACAACATAGGTTTCGCTTTATTCTCTTAATAACAGACGAAAAACCTGGAGATAAGTAATCATTAACATCTGGGACTAATAACAATATAATTGTATTATTAGATACCAATTCGCTACCTACAAAAGACGTAGCGAGAAATGCATTTTTTTGTCGTTCTTCATACTGTGATACCAATGCACTCTTTCAAATATAGGTATCTAAGTCTATTTACTCCGTAATATTTCAGGGAATGAAAACAGTTTATAAATTGCACCAGCTCAGAACTGTAGCAGCGGAAGAGTAGTTTATTCGCAATAAAGTGGAATCCCGGGTAGCGCTTCAATTACCGGGATATACGCGGCTATCCCGGTGACGTGTTGTTTGTTCCCGGCAATTATACACGCTGCAAACTCCGCTTTGTTGGAATATACCACCTATACTAAAATAGATTGTAAATAAAAAGTATTGGCAGACATACTCGTGGTTGTTACCATTTTTCTATTCCTATAATTGTTTTATTTTATTGGTTACTTTAACGTCTTTTACAGTATGAAAAAAATTAAAATGTTGCTTTTAAAAATACCCTCAACGGTGAAAAGATTATAATAGATATTAAAGCTTGACCTTGACGTTTCAGCGTACATGGAAATACAAAAAAAAATATATACATGAATGCAACGATGCATGAAATTAACTAACAGTTATACCTACATATCTAAAGAAATAAGTAACTAAATAAAGTGATAACATGTACGCTCACAAAAACATGAAATAAAAAACATCATTCTAAGCAATTGCTCACTTACCTACGCTTCTGTTTTTACTGCATTATTTAATTAACAACATATAATTAGGTAATCAAAATAATAAATTATAGACAATTCAGTTCCTCAATGACCGTAAACGTCAATGTTATTTACTGAAAAAGTTATTGGAAAACTTGAAAGGTAAAATGAGGTAAAAATTTTGCAATGCTTCAACTATTTAGGGGTTTTCTGTTATGTACATTGGGACTAAACTAGGTATCTATCTGGGAGAATCGCGAAGCCCATTTTCTTGAGTCCCGTAAGGCCGAACAGGACTTGGCACAGACGAGCCCCTTGGGGGCCCCACACTAGTTTTCCGAGCATATCCTATTGCTCTTTTGTTGATCCCCGGGTCGTTAGTTTCATCGCCGGGGTCACCGGGACTAGAAAAATATATCCGTCCTATACGACGTCCTATAGGACTATGGTCTAGCTCTACACATTTATCTACAGAAATCTATGTTTACTATTATCCTTTATTACAAAGTTAAAATTACAAAAACTTATCTTTCCCATTTTTACGACAATTCTAGGTATTTTGTTGGACGTTGGAGTAATATTTTGTTTAAATAATAACTTTGTCATAATTATAATTTTAACGAGTTTCTTTTTAACTCATATTTTGCTTATTATCTTATGCGATGAATCTTATGTTACCAAGACTATTTTGCACTGAACGCAGAAAGAGATTTAAAGATATTGTTTATTTTTATCTCTGGAATAGTTTCAAGTTAAGTAGAAGTATTTCTTAAGTCTGCTTTTAAATAAAATCCTAAGAAAATAGGAATTGTAAGATAGTTCTTAATTAACACAAATGCCTTTTAAATGGCGGCGAAGATGCAGGTTCGTTAAGTCTCCAATTATTCAGAAGTGCCAGATGAGGTTCGGATCGAAAGGATTAAAACATTCAAATCAAACAAACGCCAATTTTACAAGTAGGGATGGCCCCTCGCGAACGACCCTTGTCTTATTTATTCATCCGAGTAGGAAAAACTTGTTTTGTTTGCTCCCCCAACAGGGTGTGGGGAGTTCAGAAATACGCTCTGAAAGCAACTGTACCGATTTACTGCGGAACCCAAGGATATATTTTTGCTTGTTTTGGCTCTGTAAATCTAGAGGAATGAACGGTAATAGCCCCGGTGATAGTTTCTTGTTTATCAGCCGAATGAGACTATCTACCGAGTAGTTTTCTGCTTACCTGTTATACATATAAATGTAGAATAAACTGCAATAAATATGTAATCATTACTCTTGAAATTATTGATGTTGTTAGGTTAGTTTTCGATTTGTTCTGTACGCGTAAAGAACTTAAAATGTTTATTAATTTCGTGACTACTTTAAGTTTTATACCTAACTAATGTTGTTTTTTAATATAATTTTATATACCTATCCATACACTTATTATTTCAGGAAACGTCTCGAACATTTTGTAACAATAAATATGTAACTTTTATTTCACCATTTTCATAGTGAAATATTTTGACTACTTAAGTTTTGATTTTCCTTGTCTGATGAGTTACTAAAGATACATAATAATAAAATGTATATAAATGATTGATGATGATTAAAGCGAAATATTTTTTTAAAGAAAAACTGAATACAAATAAGAATATTATGTATTAAATAAAATTGTAAAAGTTATTTTAAAAATATGTCTTGTGTTGACATTGCAATTTTGGATGCGTTTATTATTCGCTGATTAAGCTGAAATCCGGCGTGTCTAGCTGGCCGTAACGAAACCCCCCAGCTTAGCCAGCTTCGGCGAGACGTCGCAAACTACTGACATGATAGTGTGATACTCAACTTTGAGAAAGTCTGGTAGATATTAAGTTTAGGATTTTGATACAAAAAAAAAATCACTGATGTAAAGATAAAATCCGTCATCTTAATTAATTTACACATTTATAATAAGTGAACCTTTTTGTAACTCTTTATAAAAACACAGCATTCGGTGTGTTTTAAATTAGAAGCTACTTAAGTATGCTAAATCGCCAATGTCGCTTTCATCTTTTTCCCGATATACCCAGAGTTATTTACAGTTGTCTAAATTAAATAAGTACAAAATGTACCTGTAATACTTGCTTTTATTTAGCTGCATTATAGCTATCCTAGTTTCTTTTATATCGGTACTATTTTTCATTAATAATAAAGGTACAATTTAAACCTCAGTTTGAGAAGCAGTGGTTTGTGTTATTCCACCCCACGCTACCCTTTTTAAGGGGATTTCTTTATGTTGTGAGAGCTCATTCATAGCGTCCATCAAGACGATTCCAAGCGTCGTTACGGTCGAGGCAAATGTACCGAAATCATCGCTTCACTGCCGAGCGCCGTGTACCGCCGACATATTGTACCTACTGATATTGTCAGTCTGATTCAATTTCAACTTCCTTTCAACCAGCAAAATTTTCTGAAATTGCTGAGTAAATAGATTCGCAATTTGGTGAAGTTTGGTAATGAACAGGTCCTGGTATTGACTAGACATTGGGAATTACCATTATACCTACTGATGATTTAGTAATTTTTCAATATCTAATCCTATACAAATTCCTTTTGTCTTCATAGGCAATATCTATGTTAATATACTTAATCCTTAGTAACACTATAAGTCGGCCGCAGACGGAAGGAAAAGATAGCTGGAGGAAAAACTTTCCGCTTACTGTAACCGTTTAAATAAATACCTATTCGTATATCAAAAATTAAAATGTCATTACGATCATAACTTTTTTTATGTCAATGTGAATTTCTGTGTCAGTAGTAGAGCTTTTAAGTTCTATTAATTTCTCAAAGGACAGTGTAGTAATAATAAGTGACATATAAAGAGAATTTTTGAAAAGACAAAGCAAGATCGAATTTTGCAAGATCCGTAGAATAGTAGCAAGCTTGTGGATATTTTGTGGCACCAAATTTAGTTTTAATAAACGCCGCAATAGCTGCTCACAGCCGTCGCACGTCGATATTGCAGAACACCCACTAATGTTCTCTTTTCGTATTACGCTCCAGTATTATTATCTGCCTAGGGTTGACAATTTCTGCTTTGAAAAGAATTTGTAACACCAAAGTATCATTGTATTTACTGTGATTGTACTTGAAAGAAATAGGTGCTAATCTTATTTCGTCCCAAAAAATGTTGGAACGGGTACCAATAGATCTTACTTTCATTTCGTATACATGTACCTACTTCTTTGGCATCTACCTAATAGGATGGTACTCGTAGGTATAGAAATCTTTGTAGGTATTACTATCAAAGTAATGGTGCCTTAAGCAATCAGGCTTATAATATTAGGTTTATACATCAAACATTCGAAGGGATTTGTTTATACTCGTAGTATTACATATTATAAATGTTTATCGTTTATCGTCCATTAAAAGTAAATTATTTTTTTCAGTAAATGAATCTTTTCAGCTCTCATAATGCTTAAGAAGAACTAAAACAAAATTTGGAACCAACGATTTCTTCTCAGGTTTTTTTGTGAATTGCTTCCTATCCCAGTTTTATCTTTATACGGGCATCAAAACAGTTATAAATTAATCGTACCCTATATAAACACCCGATTTCTCCCGGTTCGGCGGGAACCTTCCCCGGATCCGTTTCCTGTGTTTGCTACCCCGGGCTACCCGGCGAAGTAGGGGTTGTGACGTACTGTTGCTTTTACAAATAAGTAACTACGACGTCGGGCAAAATAAATTTACTTTAGTCGAAAAAGAAAGGTACCTACCTACTTAGTCGAAAAGGGAGTTGCCGGAATTTAACTCTTCGAATGTTTGTAAGTATTATAAAAAGGCTTAGGTAGGTAATGTGTAAGTATTAGGTACGAGTATATCACATTAGCTATTTAATGTTTATCACGGTTCATAGTGGAACGTCGAAATGACCTGAATCAAGACTTGACTAGTATAGACTTAATTCGTTTAAGAGTCTTAGAAGAATAAAGTCCAATAAAAGTAGACATAAATCACCTATGTGATTAATTTAAGTAAATCAAATCTACTATACAAAAAATGTTAGTACTCGTTTTAATTAAAATATTCTCCTTTTCTTGCCGTTAATATACCCTTAAATGCTGATCTACAATAGAACAATATTCATCATTATACCTACAGTATTTATTACAAAAAGTCAGTGTAGAAGATATATCAGGTCAGATTCCCCGGTGCAACCAACAATAGCGCACGACGGAGGTACAATAACCCGCCTTAAATGGCCCGGAACTTTTTCTCTAATGCTTTATTTAAAAATCCCACTATTTTCATTCAAAGCTCTCCTTTACAACGAATAAATCTCCTTTATTCCTCTCCAGAGACATCTAGCCCTGATCTTTAATGCCATGTTTGCGTTGTTCGACTATACTTGTGTGATTTAGTATTATGTTTTGAACGCGACTACAATTATTTTCTCTTGCCCAAGATAACAAAGTTTCTTACCTAAAATATTGAATGGCTATCAAAACTATTACAATAAGCGAGTTCATAGAAACTTTAATAATGTCTTTGGTAGGTATGTGGTATGAAACAAAAATGTTTTTGTTATTTTGTTCAACACGGATATTGAAATAATGATGAAGGAAAAATATGAATCCTTTATTACTTTCGTTTACATAATGTAGGTATAAATGTATTAAAATGGATTGAATTTTTTTTCGTTAAATCATGCATTCATTAAATTATATCATTCGAATTCGATAAAATAAAATTTGCATTAGGTATTATTTATTTACCCAATCTATAAAAGCACTAATTGCTTTCGTATTAAATTACATACAGTCAGTACCGAAATTGAAAAAATACTAAGATTGTCTAATAAAGGTCTACTCAAACCTTTTCGACTTTTTATATTCCCTTAAGTGCTTTTGTTGTAAGAACACCGGTTTTCCCTCAAAAACACTTGTCTGACTCTCGAAGATATATAGAAAATATTTTTTTGTATAGCACTACACATGCGAAAAGGAATACACACCTACCTAGTTTATCTGATAAAAAATACTTTAGTAAAAAAATATATAAAAATATCAATAAGGAATCATTAAATATAATTTAATAGAATAGATAGCTGGGATATGTTTTTGAATTCGATATCAAGTTCCACTTTAGATCGTCCTCTTAAAGTTGAAGTTACAGCTTACTGTCTTAAATAATTTTTATAGGAGAAATGTTACAACAAAATCAGGCGGCATTTTCGCTATTATCGCTTATCCGAGAGTCGTGGGACAACTCGATAGCCCGCACAGTACAGTATCGAAGTCCCTGGGTCGTCAGACAATCGCGTTTACGACATATAAAAGTTAGTCTTTATAGTCTCCCCGTATATAAAACTGGCGTTTATGCCTTTTTAATTAATTGTCTTGTCGTTAAACGGCATATCAGCTTTGTCGTCGCGATCGTGATGGCCGGAAAATTGGTTACTGTTGTGATTCAATAAAATGAATCTGTAATGGGTTGCCACTTCATAAAAGTATCGTAAATGTCAACTTTAAATTCTGTTAGAAATCTTAAATGTTTCTGTGAATAAAATGACAGGTTTAGTTAATTTATTCGTATGATTATTGCGTGAAAGATTCTGTTTTGTGTTTATTTTAGTATGCAAACAGTAGGTATCTTACGTTATTTCTTTACGTAGGTAGTCATAATAGGTGGGTTTTTTCATGATATCTTTCCGTTCTACGTTGTGATCATTAAAATTATTAAATCAAAGACCATGTTATTCAATCCTATAATATCTTTCAAATCAAAAAAATATATTATTACTAATGTTAATCAACTATTCTGTTATTAAGTAATAGCTGGGAATACCTAAAATAATAATTAGGTATGTGATATTTCTTTATATTGGACTGGTTTAACATCAAAAAGAATCCGAACTTAATTAAAGCTTAAAGCATGTTATCTCTTTAAGTAATGGCCTTATAAATAACTTAATCGGTAACTTTAAACATACCTCTATCTGTATTTATAGTAAGAAGCTGTATTGCCGGCTTTAAGTGGGTGGAGTCAGAATATCTTCATTGTATTATAAATTTAACATAATGATAATCTCACAATTTTGTGAGAGCCGGCTATTAGTCACAGCGTGAGACCACACTACGTTGTATGGATAAATAAAATGGTTATTTTAATCGGTTCTCAATACTGCTTTCATAGATAACAATATAAAAATAAGCTCGTGATGGTAACTACTTGTAGTTGAAATTAAAGTACCTATTATTATTTTTGTAATGCATTCTCACGGGTAAAAGTAATTTCGTCTTTTATCCGAAAACTCCTACCCGTCCATCAGATTTAGTTGAACTAAATGTCATTTTTGGGAGGTTTAAAGTTACCTAAAATTGAAGAGACAAATAGAAACGCAAATGTTTAATTTAAATGTTTTCCATTTACATAATATACTACACTACATACATTTTTCATTTGTTGGAAGATTACTATTGAGTATTTTTTTAGAGAACTGTATTCCAAAAATAATACATTACGTTGCAGTCTTTTTTTGCAACAACGAGCTATCAAATTATTTCTTTTCTTAACCGTAGATTACCTAAATATCTTAATGTTTTTTTATTCATTTACCTATAAAAATAATCACAAAATTCTAAAGTCCTAAACAAAATTAAGCGTGTCCTTAAACTCAACAATTTACAATTACTGTCTGTTAACAACCCCCCGGTACTGTAGACGATATTTACTGTCCCGCAAATTAATTTTTTCCCTCTTTTACTCCGTCATCAGTAAAGAGTAAAGTGGTGATAGACACAAATACAAGTGGCTATAAAATGAATGTAGCTGAGTCAGTACGAGATCTGTACTGAGTACACTGCGCATGTGCAGTACATTCTGGTACTTTTATTGATTTCAGTAGCACTAACGGCCCATAAAGTCGACGTGCTGGACCGAAGCCTCCTCTACGCCCCTTATAAGGTACTCACGGTGTCATCTGAATTCTACTTGTTAACTTTTAAAAGGAAATGGGTTTGTTACGTCTACTTTTTCTCTTTTCGTTGTTGGGAAAAGAAACATATTTTATCGCAACATTATTTAGGTACGATTTAATAAAAAAATAGGTAACTATAATTTGTTTTTGAATGTTAGCAATAAGTGTAATTATAATGTGTATATTTCACAAAATATATTTTAACAAAATTCCGAACCATAAACCTTTTTAATACTTAGCTTTTAAACAGATTTTATGGTTACTGTGTAATGAGCAATAACATTCCAATTAATTGGAATGGATATTGGTTTAATGTTATTTCAAATACACACAATAATGTGTGGTTACATAGTCAAAAATGTAAAAGATTAATAAAATGTTATCTACTTTTTATAACTGAAAAATTGTAAATTGTTAGCCATACATTTTTCAGGAATCGTCAAACGAAATAATTAATTATAAAATACCTATTATTACAAAAGCATTTAATACCTTTACGGTCCTATATTCTATACTAATAACTTGCATTCGTGATCCGTGTAAGAAAACAAACAGGTCTATAAATGCCATTTACAGCCAATAATGAGCCGAGGCACGTATTTTCGGATAGAGTAGCTAAGACGTCGCCGATCTTAATTGCGGAATGGGAGAGGTTCGTGGTCATTACAGGGCAGGGCTGTTATTTCATGCGTTCTTCATTACGAGGGTTGACTCAATGTTGCGGCAGAAGAAATTGCTTCCGTGGATTGTTTGTAGTATGATACTGTATAGAAAGTACTAGAATAATAACATGAGTTAATACATTAAATTGGAGTTGAATGCTCAAATTCAAATGAATGATATTCTTTTCTAGGTACGTTTCTTTGTTTTTTAACACAAATTGATACGTTCACTTACGTATGTATTTACTTATGTATCCTTTTTTTCAATTTCAATATCGCAATTTATTTTGACGTTTATGAGATAGGACTTACGCATTAAAAGTGTTATATTTAGTTAGTTTCAATATTTATTTTGAGTATCTATGTTGGTGAAAAACGTCGACTAAAGTAATTAAATATCAACTATTGATGACTTGTCTATACTGTTGTTAAATGAGGTGGTATTAAAATTAAGCAAAAATAAAATTAGAAATTACTTTAGCTTTGCTTTCTCTTTATACAAATATAAATAAAAGCAGCGATCTAAGTTACAATATACATTATGTTCAAATTATGATCTTATGTCTAAAGCTCCTTTCCTTGATATGTTTATATGCATTAACACCGGTTTATGGTAGAGATAAGCATAAATTCGTAGGCAGGCGGGTCACAGTATACGAGTACCTACGTCCCAGTCTATTGTAACTCCGTTCCGTATATTTATGAGGCTCCAAATAGTATGAGACGATAAATAGGAACGCAGTTGAATTTTTTTTTGTTAAATATTCATTTGGGTTGTTAATTTTTAAGCAGTTAATTAGTAGTTTAAGCAAGTAGGTATGTAATCAATATTAGATCAAAAATCTGAGTGCTAAAATTTTTTTTGGTGTATGACAGCGACATAATACTCGTAAAAATATAGCCCATGTTAATCTCATAATGAAGACGAATCCAATAACAACTCATACGTTGAAATCCCCGTCAAGCTGTTTCTGGACTGTAGAGCATGCCAAAGAAATGGTCATACATAAATACACACATACATAAGATCAAAGAACATTACCCTCCTAATGTAATCGGGTAAAATAAGTCATCGAAGTAAAGAATTACGTTTTTTAAAAATAATTTTAGTATTTAACATTTAGGGATAGGTAAGTCTATGTAGGTACGAGTAAGTATTGGTTAAATCAAATCTAAAAGAAAGTAAAGATAAATGGTTCAAATAACAAACCATAAAAGCGATAAAACACATGCTCGCTGAAATGTTTTAAACATTTACAGAAGATATTACAACCATTTTAGATTGTGATATGTTGCTATGAACGTTTGGAATATTAATAAATGGGGGGAAGACCTTTTATTTCTTGAACGTTTTATTCTTACCTTTGTTGTTGAGATTGATTTATTAAAATTCTGTTGCATATTGCATTGTTTTTGTGTAAAGTATTTTTTATTAATCAGGCTTTTAAAAACTAGATTTCTATTCATTTTTTTTATCGATCGAGATATCAACATTTTCCATACAATTTTAGTCTTATGTGAACTGTGGACAATTAGAAGAAATGGATAGCTAGATGGATCCATGGTTGGATCAATGGATAGCATCATTTAATGAAGAGTACTGTCGAGACGTTAATTATCTCTTTCCTTAATATCTATTGGTTTTATTTTTATGAAATAAAAGTACCTATCTACTTATAAATAGTACGAGTCAGGCGGTACTTTCATACACACGTTTCTTGTTTATCTTTTAAAGGGAAAGTTCTCATTGCAAACAACTGCTATGATTGTTGGATAATCGCTATAGTACAGTCGCCCCACCGCCCCTTACAATTTGCGAAAGACGACGAAAGCGTCGTATTAGGGAGGCTCAGGTCAAATTACATTTGTTGTATCATTAAGAATTTCGTAGGAACATGCGCGAATGAAATCCTGATTTTGTATAAAAAATATTAGTTTTTTAAATGTTATCCTTAGTGAACTGTTTAGTTATTTTAATGACCGCTGGTTAGCTGTTTTGATATCCGAGAAAAAGAGTAGGTATTAAAATAGAAAAATAAGAATTTTATCAAGGATGGATGAAGGAATGGTTGTAAATAGTTCCTATATGTGTGAACATTTAAAATAAAAAATAGTTTGCGCTTATTTATTATATTTTATTTGTTTATAATAATGGCTATAGTCCATTTTAGGGATTTACTCCATCGCATAAAGATTGTGACTAAAATGACAGTTTAAAAAAATTTCTCCTCGGAGCCTGATTATGTTCTAGTTAGTATTAAAGACAGACGTTGGAATAACTGGCATACGTTTTACAGTCCCAATTTCTTATTCAACTTACCTAAAAAACAGGGTAATTTAAATATTTATATACCAAGAAACGATCGAACATATATTATTAGCAGTTTTGTTAGTAAATTAAATTAAAAACTATCCATTTAACATTGATATGGTTTACGCGTATGTTTTGCATGTTTTGGCAGAGTTTCAAAGTATTTTTGGCTCGCATTGCACTTCATGAATACAGTCGCTAGTGCATCTAAAATATATTATTATTATCGCTGTTCTGCATAGCAAATCGTTCATGTTATTTATAATCTCTATTCATTAGGAAATAGATTCAGTATAAAGTTAAGTAACGAGTTTGAATCGTTACATAAACTTTTTAAAATATAGTTTAGACTTAAAATCAAATTTAAATCTACAATTCACTTCAAACTTGTATAGACCCTACGACATAGAACTTAGATAGATTGTAACCTTTTATTGAATTATATATTTTTTTCTTTCTAGGTCGTGAAGCAGACAAGACATAAGAAAATTGGGAATATCCGTCGAACAATAAGTACGTGACGGGCACTCAAATAAACACCAGTAACGTCCCGGCCTTCCATATTGCATTAACAAACCGAGAGAAAAGAAACAAAATTGAAAACAAGCCATTGTTATGTTATACGGAGGTTCTAGGAGAAAAAGGCAATCTACATGGAGGGCTCGCACCGGACGCCTGAGATGAGGAAATAAGAATTCATCCTTTCTCGCCGAGGGGAGAAAGGGGGAAGGGGGGCCAAGACGGACGACGCCATTCCAAAAACCCATTATACGAGCGCTGGAGCTGTTTTCTATCTTGGAAAAGGAACCCGCGCCAACCCTCCCCGGTCTCCCCGCACACTCCCGGATTCCCAAGTTTGTTTATGAAAATTACCCATTAAAATAGCTATGAAAGTAACGCTTTTCCACTCCCGAATTAATAAGAGAATTGATATAGATTATTTTAGGAGCTCTTAGGCTTTCGTGCTGCGCGACTTACCTTCTATATTTTAGGGTTTTGGATTATGTAAAGCCAATATTTCTTTTGTTATGTTTTTAATACTACGTTTTGTGTATTCCATAAGTTTTTGGATTCTACAAGGGAATAAGTAATAGGTATTTATTGTCTGACTGTTTATTTTCTTGTGAACCCTAATTACTGCTTACTTAATTTCAAACTATTTCAATTCATTGCTTTGAAAAATAAAAAATGAGTAAATTTTAAGAATTTTGATTCTATCTAATTATTTAAATTTATTGAGCATAAAATATATCTTAAGCATGTTTTTAAAATCTCATTTAGAAACAATAAAATACTTATTCAAAATTACCTGGAGCATGATTTACTTCCCTCTCACCCTACAACGCCATCAAATATTAAATTAAAAAACAGAATTATTACACTTGAACCAAAATTTAAATACACATTACTGTTCTCCCCTTTTTATTGAGAAGTAGAGCGTTTTCTTCAGTAGTATTTTTCGTCTTTATTCCACGTGTTTATTTCTAATGTGTTAGAAGAGAGCGGAGTATATTCGTAGCAACCCCTTGTAGCTCGATATAAAGAAAGATTATCCGAAGCCCCTAAGGAAGTTTGAAATTGCTATTGTAGCGAAAAGGATTATATGTTAGTGCTACGCCGTAGCGGGTCTACGTCGCAGCGGGGGCCGGATTCGGGAGATTGTGTTCCAAAGTTTTATTATGTTATATGTAACTTTTATTTATTTTGTTGATTTTATATAAATGCTGTATATTTAGCTTAAAATTTAACTTGATTGTCGAGACCATGATAGGTAATACAACTATATTATTACTTATAGAAGGAAAAGGAATTTAGATAACATCTTTTAAAATATATACTAACATTTTACGTTTATTTTGAACAAAGATTAAAATTTCATAATATTGTGTAATCTTAATTAAAATTTTATTATAAATTAAAATTATAATTTTAAGGTGCAGTCGCACTAAAAGTTACTTTCGTGTCATTTTCAAGAACATTTAGGGTCTATAAAAATAGCAATAATAAGTTTATTCTATAGTACCTACGCTTAAAACTGCAATAAAAACGAATAACACATGGCAATGAAAACATATATGCGCCAGTAATTTAAAACGTAAAATAAACAATTCGATATCGCTACAAAGCGCAGGCAGTGCCGCCGAGCCGGATTAATCCGGTTAAATCCGGTTAGATCCGGTGAAATCCGAGCGGGCTGGTGGTGCGATACGCTACGCCTAGCTAAGTGTTAATCCCTATTTTAAATTCTGATAAAAGCCGCACCTGTATTAAAATGAACCCTTAGGTTTTGTTTACGGTGTCGTATAGTACGTTGTTACAACGGTTTATTATTACGTTTGAGTTTCGAACGCTAAAGCAACATAGAACGATTTTTGTAAAGGAAGATAGTTAAGTAAATTTTCATTTTAGTAACACACACAGTTGAACTTGAAATAAAACTAAACATTTGAGGCTTATTTTATAACTGTGTGATATAACTAAAAATAAAGATTACAAAAAATATTGTTCTTTGATAAGAAAGATCAATTAATTATTTTAATAAAATGATATAATTAAGAAAGTTTGTCATTAATTTTACGACTAAAGGTCATCGTAACTCAAGGTAAATTACCTAGGTAAAGCAACATTAACATATAGCATCATCACCATTACGTTTCAAATTTAAGGGTCGCATGTGCGCATAATCCGACTGCATAACGAGATCGAAAATGAAACATAAATTGCCGAGATGGACTACGGGGACGATTAAACCCATTATCAAGGCTCGGGTCAGAAAGGCCCACTAGAGTATGCCTGTCCAATCAACGAACCCTTTTACAACGATACCAAAAACAACTGAACCTCACCGTGATATATCAACCTGAGATATATTATCATTGTCGCGTGGCTCTCGTTACAGTGGTCGGTGCGTATCGGGATTCATGATAGGGCACCCCTATACGCCCCCACTCCCAGATATACGGTAACGATCGCACCCACAATACCATACACAATAAATATGGCATGTACGCGGCTCCATATGCCGGAGGCGCGTACAACCAACCAGTACTACCAGTATTTGTATTGTTTATGCCACATTAAATTGTTAGAATGTTGCCCGGTTATTGCCAAAAGCGTATTTGGTTCGCGTATCGTTATGTAACTTACGAATTCGTGGGCGTAAATTGTAACGTTTATGGCTATTTCTTGCTAGTTTCGACGTGTTTCGTGTAATTTGAATGTTGTAATTAAACGATTATTTTGTTCGTGGCTCTTGCGTATTATTATTTGTTTTAATTGGAATTTTTAGTTATAATTATTTCGTATCAAGATCAAGTATTAATAAATTATTTTAACGTAATTGTAACACGACTTAAAATAATTTAGTATGCCAACGCTGTATGCTGAAGTTAATATTATAAGAACTTATTTGGTTGGTTAAAAAGGCAGGCAAATAGGTTGCTCATATTTTATGCAACAGTCCCTTTAAATGACGTTTATATAACTGGTCTGTCCCATATTTTCTGAAACAATTTATGCTCACGACGTCTGGAAAACTGCGCAAAAAGAGGAAAAGTAACCCAAGATACTTCTGTTCTTACAGATGGAGTTACTATCGATAAACCGAGACACAACATCCGTCGAACGACCTACGCCTACCTTATTTCAATAACAATGCCTCTGCAAAGGGATCCTAAACATATATTTATTTTACCTGAACCTTTACTATGAGTATTCACTTACATTAAACGGAAATTAAATACACTAAATGCTGAGCAAAACTTGCTTAGAAAGGAGTTTAAAATAATTATAATATTTATAATAAGGTATAACAAACACCTTATATCATCTGATTGTTAAAAATTGTTCCATGTTTGGTTTCCGTAAAATATTGAATTAAATCTGTCAGAGGTGATGTATACTAATTAGATACTTCGTCAACTTTGTATTTCCAGTACATATTTTTTCATCAGTAATGAGAATAGCAAACCAACACGCTGTGCTGCAGAAATTGACATCAGTGACAAACCTCAAATAGGTCTTTAGGAGAGACTGTAGTTGATTATACTAATTTTGGTAATGTTAGGAGCTTAAGAGGATATTAGTAGTTACTATTCGGTAGTAAGATCTGTGGAGGTTAGGTTAGGTTACTGTTCAGAAAAAATAAACCCCGAATCAATACACTTAACTCATGGTTTAAATAAAAACAAAGCTAGTAGCAAATATGTTACAAAAATAATTGCGACATGTAGATGAAATGAATATACTCAAAGGATGTGAGAAAGAAACGAATTTTATTATGGCACATAATAATATTTCCCCGAATCCACTAACAAAAAAGAAAGGAAGTGATATAAAGAAAATAGATACTCGTGTAAAAACCGTTATGCGCTCTCTACTAATTTATTTGTGTAGAAAAAACTAGGAGGAAAACGTTATTTTTCCATGAACCGTCGTATACGTTTTCCTGTATTTTCCTCGAATATTTGATGGTTATCTACCGTATGCGGACCAGTAGTTCTATCGAAGTCGATGTGTCGATGTTGCGAAAACTCATAAAAATAAAGCATTATTCAACAAGCGAATAAACGTCAAAGGGAACGCCTACTTGGAATAATTTTCGCTTGAACATCCAAAGAACATTTCTATGCATAATGTTGGTAGGAATACGGAATTTATGATAACAAGTTCATGTTCTGAATCTTGTGGCGAATGATAAGTTTTGAAAAGACTCGTGTCTTGGAATTGAAGTTATAGAAACATACCCTCTTCAATAACTTTGTTTACATCAGTTTTATTGTTTAAAAGTTTAATACTATTCTCTGTTAAATTTAGGTAATCCTTTATTTATATTTAATCTTTGTACAGACATTTAATTAAGTTTTTAGTTTTAAATATATTTTTTATTATTGTAGGTATAAGTATTTAGTTGGAATACAATTAATATGAATGAAAATATAGTAACCACTTTTTATTACTTTAGCTGGAAATAATTTTATTCCTTTTACTTAAAAAAATATCTGGGAAAATAAAATTGTAATTATGTGTAATTATTTATTAGACAGTCCATAATTAAACTGGTAAATAGAAAGAAATAAAATAAGTAGGTAGGTACTTAAGTTGGTACATGAATTCGGAACCTACTCGTCCTATACCATAAAATTTTAAGTAGGTACCCAATTATAAGCTAATTATTTACTTAATTAATAATTTTTTTGTTTACCTTCTGTTACCTAACTATAGAGCATTTGCGGAGTCATTAAACTACTACAAAGAAGACGTTAAAAAAACTGGATAGATTCGTAACTTGAAAACAAACCTTACATTACACTACCTGCTTACATAATCCACTAATAGACAAATACGTAGGTAGGTAATTTGGAATTATACCTACAAACATTTTAGAGCTATACGAGACAGACCGAAACAAATATATAGGATACATGGAATGGCGCACGGACCATCGTCCACGAGCGGCCATGCATGAAACTGCCGACGCGCCGTTAAACACGAATATCTCTATATTTGATACACTCCTACTATCAGAGCTCTATCCGTAAATATATAAGCTTACAATGGAAGTTATGGCTTCATACGGGATGGTCACAGGGGAAATTTAACAACCTACCATATTTGCATCGCTGACCCTCTATAGTCAACCCTTGATACTGTTAATGGTACCCATTCAAATGATATTTGCATCTAATTGTAATCCATTGTTTGCCATGGGAACGGTCAGTGTAGATCGGAAAATGAAATTTGGATTCATCTGTTTGTGAATGCATTTATAATATTGTAATGAAGTAAATTGTTATTCATTGTCATCGACATAACGCTTATTTCCATGTGATCATAATGGTTGGTTTTCTGATATTTACGCAATGATAATAATTTAGTTACATACGTGAAAGATTGTGATAAATATAGATAAAACTTACACCATAATTGGTATACAAGTATTTGCTTTTGTCAGAGGTGAAAGTACTTTTTTTTCTTTGTTATTACCTATTATTTAAACACGTTGTGTGGTTGCGTGCCTCTGTATTAATCCTCATACTTATTTACATAATTATTATAAAACTTAAGTTTATGATAAACAGGTAATTTATTTTAATCTTGATATGTTTATGCTACCGGGCACGTTATTGCCTATTAAAATTATTTAGCGGAATTGTTAATGAAGAGGTTTATATTTTTGTCTATAAATATTTCAAAGATCTTGTTGCTACAGTTACTGATAAGTTTTATAGCGTTTATAATTCATTGTTATACGCATTCTTGCTACGTGAACAGTTATTTAGTAATTATTTTAAAATATGAACGAATTTACTAAGCTCATTGGTACCAATTTTTTTGGTATTCGGTATCTTCGATATTGAAATGAAAATAGTAACTTAAGTTATACTTTGTAAAAGATAATACAAATGCTACTTAAAATGAAAATCAAATCACGACTATGAAAGCTGAATATAAAATGTTTTTACTAATGTTGAAACTCATCTTCAGACCCCGGCCTATGGTTCTCAACTTTGTAATGGTAAACGATTGTAGATGATTCAGTTTTGTTATTAAAGAATATGATTAAGTAATTACCTATATGAAAATTTCTTCTATAACATATTTGTTTAATTATTAAGCTGAATGTTCCAAAAATTACAGAATTCAACGTAAAGAATTGTAATTATTCGCACAAACGGCAGCAACGTCCGCGACCCGCTGCGGACAAAATGCGCAACTTCCGTTTTCCGCAGCATTGGGCACAATTTGAAATATTTTACTGCTGTTGTAACGACTTGATGGCGCTGCCGAGGGCCACTTATATATCTCTTTTATCTTTTGTTAGCCCTCGCCCCTTTGCCCTCCACGGATAAAACTTTCCAACGGAGGGACTTTTTTGTTTCGGATCGTAGTCGAGTAGATTACGCTCGAGTGAGGTGGACAGGGATTGCTTTTTAAATCGCTTGTGGAAATTAAAGTCCGCGGTTCTAAAGGATTTGACATTGCCTTTCATAATGTAATTAAATTGAAATAGACGCTTTATTTATTGTTAATTAAGTTGTTTTTGTCGGAATATCTTACTAAGAATAAATCTTACTTTCTAATAAGTATTTGAATATATTTGAATTCTAAGAAGATATTTCATACTAGAAAACATTTAATATCTCGATTTGGTTCAACAAAGTTATATTATAATTAAATTAAGACAATCCGTTTAGTTTTGGTTTTTGACGCACCTATGTCGTCGTTATCAAGAAATAAATTAAGGATTTTTTTCTTCTGTTTTTAAAATCTTAAGGTAACTTTACATAAATGTTGGTAAAAACATTAGGTAAATTAAATTTGACAAATGATTTATTGAAACTAGTAGATACTACGACATCACAAAAAATATCGAATTTGGCGTCTCAATACTTTTTTTATATTACTTCCCTATGATTTTTACTTACCAAATGCAAATCCCTGCTTAAGATACATCTAGATATCTTAAGAAAACTATATTTTGCGTCTCTCGGTCAGAAAATACTTCGAAACTCCTAGCACTGGCATGTTAAGTAGTTACGTAGGTAGTTTCGTAAACAAGTTGTTCGTGCTAACAAATCTTGAAGACTGGATGGCTAAATCAAGCCGTATCCGAGTTGCAATCTCTCTGAAATGTTTATGTCTTATTCCTTTATTAAGTACAGACAACACCACGGTTCGAATGTCTATATCTACCTTCATAATATGTTTGGTACCTACCTACTTTGGTTACCTTTGTAATGTTAATATGGGAAGTTTTGAAAAATCTGTAGGTAATTTTTTTTTTCTTTTTTCTCTGTATGTCAACTGTGTTTATATTTTATTTTATCATGTAACATTTAAATTCTTCCGGATTTTTTTTCTTAAAACTTTGTGGCAACTTATTTCTACATTATGATTGGGCTATTAGATCACAAAATGACTAAATATAAGTCATGTACTCGTATATACTTTAAATATAAATATACAATCAAAGTTCATAAATAGCCATTGTCAACGTCACTGTACCATTATATTTTCATTCCGTCGTCCATTTAAATTTCATTCCGCGGTACGTATCTATTAAATTTGTATCCATTATTAACAGACCGGGGGCATATTTTATTGCGTAGGACTGGTTCCAGCAGATATCAGTGGTTTATTGCTAATGTATTCATTGCGTCATACGTCTTTCCCATCGCATTAAAATATCTTATATAAATAACTAAGAATAACACACCCTAGCCCGACCCATAACTTAAGATGAACAAAACTATAATTCAGGCAAAACACGAATTATAGCTACAGGTTTTTTCTTTCGGTAACATCTTGATTAAGTAGAGACCACCTGCCTGAGCCCGCTTTTTCGGGACTCCATAAATATGACATGTAAAAAAATATTAATGGGCCATAAACAGTACGTTGAAATTCAAGCACAGGCCTATGGTCGTTTAGTTGTATTAAAATGATCATTGGAACTGCAGCGGAAACTCTTTGTTTAGGCCGAAACTTCTATTTGATATTAGTGATTGCCTCTTGACTATTATTGTCTACTGGGATTAATATTACACTAATTATGTAACTACTTATTAATAAATCTTTTGAATGAATAATCGTTTTAGTGCATCAAGATACACTAGTTATTACGTCAATGTTACAACGTTGCGTAATGGTTTTTTTATGATTATGAAACGACTAATTAATCAATTTGATTTGTTGTATAGTAGTGGTACCTAGTATTCTAATAAAATACAATTTATGAGCAATTGCATGAAAAAACATTTACTTCTAATGATATTAATAAATTGTAAAATAATATTTAGCAAGGTAATTAACCTTTCTACTTATTAAAAAAAATAGATTCACGTATAAAGCCACGTAACTTTCAAATTATTTCCATGGTCGGTGTTAACAAAAGAATCGTACGCGCAACAATCTATAATAAAAAAATTTATAATGAACGCACAGCTCACACAATGCGAATATTTTTTGCCGTGTGGTCGAATTTTAATGACTACGAAACTCTTTACACAATGCGCCACTTCAGGTAAATAGGGAATTTAAAATGGCTGCCCCAGGTAATAAATTTCGCTAGACACATTTACGCTTTATATCTAATCGAAAATTTATTGTTCCGAGGTTTGAAATGGTACGTATTAACAACGAACAAAGTATTATTACTTATTGAGACATATACGCACATTAAATCATGAAGGTCATTGTATGCGATACGAGTTCTCTTATTGCCACTGTGAGTGGTAATGAAGCGATCTATACTACCACATAATAGCTTGAACGTCGTTGTAAATTTATTTTTATATTTTGTTTGACATAAATGATTGACATGAGAGAGTTTGTCGGACTGCAGTTTGAGAATCACCGTGCTCGACACGTTTACGATTTCAATGACATTTAGAGCTTTATTGGGCAATTGTATATTTAATTAGGTAGCAATTTATAAGAAACTTCAACAATGTACCTTTCAGTTTTATAATAATATAACATTATATTATTATGGCATTTTACCTATAAGACTACGTTTACGATTTCAATGACATTTAGAGCTTTATTGGGCAATTGTATATTTAATTAGGTAGCAATTTATAAGAAACTTCAACAATGTACCTTTCAGTTTTATAATAATATAACATTATATTATTATGGCATTTTACATATAAGACTATTAATTTAATAACTAGTCTTAAAACTTTTGTAGGTACTACACTATACTAGGTATGCGACAAAAACGATATAATTATAGACTTTATATCATATTAATTATACATCATGCAACGAGTACCTAATATTTCTTTCATTTTAAATTTTTGATTAGGTACTTATCTACATATAAAAGAAAACAGTATTAACATAATTTTTATATTTTCAGATCTGAAATCAGAAATGAATCCTGTTTAGGTTTCTCTCCGATAAGAAAACTAAGGACTGAAGAAGAAAGAAGAAACAATGAATGTGCTTATAAATAACAATGATTTTATTCAAAATTGTAAATCATTCATAGAGACCATAGGTAGGTAGGTATATTATAAAACCTGGAAATAAATCCTATTACATACATTCCCACTACTTATTTGCATTTTTATATTATGTAAGCAAATTTAAATAAAGACTAAAAAGAAATCAATGGTCACTATAATATTTTTGTAAAGAAAATATGTGAAAGCGCATCCAAAAATCTAGATGAGTTATTGAAGGTTAGAGGTAGAAACAATCGGATTTTCATCGGCAACATTAGCAGATATTAAAGAAAACTTAATATGCCGGATCGAGTGACGGTGTGTTATCTCTCCGAAGGCTTCGCGGGTAAAACATTCGTCTCGCAGCGAGACCCGCCCACGGCGGAAAACCTTCTGCGATTGGTCGCTCGCACTCCGCCTTCCAACACCTACAATTATATTTATAATGCACACGTTCAAATAATTTACATTGAAGCTAAATTTGCGAGCAGTAAGGGTAATTGAAAATTTGTTGTATTGACCCTGAACAGCCTATGGATGGAGATTGGAATGTTTCAGCGATTAATTTAATTAACTTCGCGCACTTCAGGGAAATTGTTGCGAAATTAAAATGGAGCTTTATAACTTTATAATTAAGTTTATATTGCGTTGTACTTTAATGGTTTTTTATTATTCAAGGATGTATTAATTAATTCATAGGGAATAAAAGTGAGTGTAAATGATACCTAAGATTTGATAGACTAAACTATTTGTTAAAAAATTGCACATGTATTGTAAGCTTTTCTATTAGGTATCTAAGCTTTATAGAAATATAATATAAATTCCTAAATAGGTATTAAAAAGGAATATTGATAAAAAAATTAAATCATCAGTTTCCAGAATACCCTTCCCTAATACCTACATACTGAGTTTATTTTTAATCTATTTAAAAAGGAAGATTATCAATTTGATCAGTATGTGTGTAATAATATTGATGCTACCAAATATTATCGTATGATCAATGAAGATTCCAAAATAAAATAATATACCTAGGTACAAATTCTCCTGATTTTTTGAGCTGTGTAAGTTTTAAAACCTGATTGCTTTGAGCACAAAAGATAAGCAATTTTTTGCGAAATTACTGTAAATTTCAAATCATACATTTATTTTCAAAATTATTGTTGTTCAAGTTACATAGCAACCATCATTTACCAATT
>LGAG01000003.1:1978841-2033640 GCA_001278395.1 Lerema accius
TCATACTTTTATTTTCAAAATTATTGTTATTCAACTTATCTACACAACACCAACATTTTACTTATTTTCTACCTCCTATTACGTAAAATACACAATACCGATCTTTTTTTAATGTTTGTGTTAATCATTGCTTATTTATATGTATTTATATTTGTATATTTTTTTAAGCAATTTATTTACACAGGTAGAAACTTTTTTTGTACTCGTTTATAAAGTTGATGACTTTATAAAATAAGGTTGCGAAGAGAAAAAAATATCCTACCTATTAGTTAGTGACTCATTATAATTGTTATTAATTACTTCCTTTATTGAACGCTTTGCTTGCGTTTTCTTTACCTATAGATACATTTTAGAACAAGTTGGAAGTCTATTTTTAAAATTTGACATTTAAAATAATCACTATATTTAAATTCTTATTGTGAATGCACCTATGCAGCACTGATACATAGGTAATTGTAATACGTTTTGTTAGTTCTTCGTAGGTACGCCTGATATTGAATAATAAATAGGTACCTACTACCTACTGCAAGTTGGTAAAAATTAAAGTAGGTATGCTGAATATTTAAAATATATTTCAGTCATATTAGTCTGCTACATTAGGTTAGTCATGTTAAATTATCGTTTTTTAAACTTCACAACAGATGTTAAGGCGTCACTTAGAGTGGGACAAACACTAAAGATTTCTAACTTGAATTAGGAAGACTAGCAGTAGGTAGTACCTAATCTATCTATCTGATATTAATAATAAATAAAATAAATAAATGTTATTATATTTACTAATATAATCTGACGATAACAGTCGGGACCAATGATCTAATATGACCTCTAAAGCTAGGAAGTCACCCATCCATTTTCCTATCTTACTTGCTTAAGTTTGTCGATCACTTAGAATCAACGCAACCTGCCGAGCTATAAGCGCTTCCAATGCTATAATATATGCGAGGTAATACTCGTATTTATACTCGTACTTCCAATTACTTAAGATGTACCTGATAACACTGAAAAAGACCGACACGAGAGGCTGGGATGCATATCTCGAAGCGACATCTACAGAGCGCCGACAATTTTTATCGGTTGATTAAATCGTTGCTAGCTACCCCTTTATAGCACAGTATGAATATTTTGTCGTGTTTTCGGACAGGAGGAAAGAGTATAGAAGATGTTTTTACTATTTTATCTGTTTATGACATCTAGTTATGTTATTTTAGTTTCGGTACACGACACTGTTTATTTGATTTCGTGTCATAATTTTCTGATTGGATGAGAAGAACGCTGAATCTTGTAAGACTTGTAATTCTTATATTATATAAAAAAACATATTACATAGACAAGGGATCCTTAATTTATATGTGAAGCTAAACAAAACACCAGATGGGTCAACTTGGTGACCGTGACCAATGCTGTAAGTAGGTACCTATGTGATATTAACAACACTATAAACGTCGAATCGTCGTCATGTTGTGTGGTAGCGAAAATTAACTGTATCCTAACCTATATACAAATAACAAACATTTTTTACTTTTCAATCAAACATCACACTTCACAATATTAACCATAGTTTTTCTTATAAGGAATTATCAAGATCTTCAAGTAGGTTGTAATTGGTAGGTATATTGAAGACTTAATTACTGTAAAATAACAACGTTCTGCCAAGAATTATACACCAATATTGTTTGGAGCTTTCACCTACATATCTAAGTAACCTACGTTGTATATTTTTAATGTTTTTTGATTAATTATAACACAAGCATCGATAACTAACAATTAAGTATTCAAGTTAGAGTGGTAGTTGGTATCGCGTTCGTATTTCTTCGTGTATCTTTTTGTAGATAAGAACAAAAGTCTCACTCATTAAGAAGAAACAAACATGTTACTCGTATGGAGTGAATTGCGGCTGAAACATGCTACCTATAGATATGCGTTAATCCCTTTTTCTTAAGTTTGTGTTTTTGAGTTTGTTTACAATTGACATAAATTAAAGAACAAATGTAGGAAAAAACAATAAAATAATTTTTCGGGATTAGATATATTTTAAAGATACCTACTGCAAACCTTGAGAACCAATCCACAATTTTAGTAGACAATACGTTCTTAAGAAAAAAGGAAGGATTTTAATTGATTTTCAGTGGAAAAATAGCCTATAATGAATTATTCTTTAACATTTTTGTAGTTTAGATTCTCCAAGTATCTTAGGTAGATATCTACTTATCGACATCTATACATCGTAGCGACATCTATGGTATGAGAATGAAACTATTAGCGTTACAAAAAAAACCTATGTATTTGAAAAATAGTTTGTTACCTTGCTAGGTTACACTTTTATTGTTAGCAGTATATTAGGAATAGTACCTAGATGGTGACAATCGCATGCTGCAGTCGCATGCCGCAGCCGCTAGCATCAATGCCCAGCATCCGCCATTAATGCATGTACAGTGGGATTTACGACCAATTAAAATCTATATCAGGGAGCCAATTAAACGGATTTGGTTTATTGGTATTGGCCGCTGAGTTTATCGTGTCGCCGCCGATTGGACCGGTCCGAATTGTTTACTGGGTACTTTAATCGCAAATGTATCTAGGTACTGCAGGCTACATTGGTTGCTACTTTTCAGAGTTCTTTTATTTTTATGAAAAAAAAAATATTGATTATTTAGGAAGGTACCTTGAATAATCCCTAGTTGCATGTAAACGATTAAAAATCCCTGACTAATATAAATTTTATAAAAAATTTAATACTTAGGTACCTACCATTGTTTTAAGTTTACCTTAGACGAACTGCCTGAGACAGTCGCTATCAATAGCTTTAAGGAGTTTCGTGCGGTCTCGCCATACACTAACAGCTTGTGGCAGTTAGTTTATAGTTATACCATCGCCCACAACAACTGCTTTATAGCTTTAAGTTTTCACCTACACCCTATGCAACTTTTAAGGAGAATTAGGTACCTACTTAGTAACTCCATCTTGTAGTCCAAACAACCGCCTAAGGCTATATAGGTAGGAGCTAGATAATAAACCTATTCTGCTGTCCGTATAAGTACTGAGATCCACTATCCCATCCGTTTCTATCCTGTATACCTACCTAACCCTGAAGTCGCGACAGCAAAGTAGGCTGCAAAATTCTGTACAAAGATTTTTAACATCCGACGAGCAGCTAAGTGCAATATAGAGTAGAAAAAATAGAAGTGGAAAAAATACTATCAGACGATGTAATAAAGGTTTGTCTTATCTATAAATCTGAAGAACCACAATCAAATAAACATTTCACACTCTGTCTGATTGAATTTTATTTTCTCACCTTTCCTCGTAATAGCCAGTTTGGAATAGCATCTGAAACAATAAAAAAGTTGGTAAGTATTTATGTTAATTGTGGGCAATAGTATTGACCATTACTCGGGTTGTTACAGCGGCGTTTCCAAAGGAAGTTCTTGCTAGATAATAAAAGTGAATTGCGTAATAAAATAAACCCTTCAATTGTTTACAATTTACCGTTAAAATATTTTCTACGTCGAAACTAAGACAAATATTTATAGTTCGATCAGTTTTAGAATCGTGTTTAAGATGTAAAGAGTGCGGAAGTGGAAATAATTTAAAATAAGATCTAATCTAATTGTGATAAAGGTGAAACAGAAATGTGATAGTGAGTGAAAGTACAATTAAACATAAATATCTAATTAAAAATGTGCATCTAAACGCTATTATCAACTGCATCTTTATAGGTACAATACAACTGCAAATATAGTAAGTACCTACATTGTTTACTTCATAAAATATGATCAGCAACTTGTCTGTAGGTATAATCGGTTTATAATAAGTCTATTTTTATTGAATTCCTACAAACGGCTGGACCGAATTGAATATAAATTATGTGGTAAGTTTAAAACAACATGTTGATTAGAATTGTACCTACCTAATTGGACCCGTTAGGTTTTGTCGTTGTTGACCATCGCCAAGAAATCAACCAAAATATGAAAGATATTGAAAACATTAAAGTTACTCACTTAATTTTTTGCGGTAATACCTACAGATGAAATAAACAATCCATCGCCATCTCATAAATGGTTAATATTGCCAATTCACCCATAGATCTCTCTAACATTTTACCAAGGTGTAAACGACGCATTGCGAAAAAAACCAAGAAACCCGTTTATAGTATATTTTTTAGTAGCCGTCGAGTCTAGAACTCTATAAAAGATAGAGATTTATTAGGTAGAGATTTATTATTTGTTATGTAGAGATACCATGAATGAATATTGAAGAAACAAGTAATCTTTGTTAGGATTATAAACCTTTATGACCTCCATGAGTGAAGCTACTTGCTTCATTTATAAGTTGTCTGGAAGGTAGTTCATCCATTAGTACGTATCTACCTATTAAATTTTATCCACATATTTGACGGACCATAATTTAGAGTTTATGATAATATTTTGCTTGCTCATTGGATACAATATTTTTGATTTCTTATTTTGGTTGAATTTCCGAAGACGAAATCATTAATAATCTAAAAAAAAAACAAATTTGAATAGTCCTATAGGTTTATGGAAAAAAAAAACGTTTACTTACATGGACTTTATAACATCAACAACATACCTATAGCTTAATACAAATAGGCATTTATTTAAATTTCTTTAACCACATACCACTAAAAAATTATAATAAAACGGTAAAACAATGCAACACCAATATTAGTAACAGCACCATCTATGAAAAATACAATAATTTACAATGGACACAAAGCATGGTATGAAGTAGTTGCGTGCTTCGTATGCACAGGGAAAGCAGTGCCATCTACAATATTATGCGCGTACTAAATGCACTAAGTATGTCCGTAAGGTTCAAGCTTACAAAATGGTTACAGACCCCATCGCTAGAGGCTGCTAGTACTGTGGTTCAGTTTTGATTCCTTTCGAAATGTTTTTATACAATTTAATAATTATACATTTTAAATGGTTTAATAATGCATGAGTTATAAATATAAATACTATATTTTTTTTGTAGATAAATATGTTAGGTTCTGTTCTTGTTGTTTTATTTTTTAACGTTTTATTGATTTTGATGACTCTACCAATTTTATTACGATCGGTAGAGCTTAGAATGTGGAATATTAAAGGTTAGGTACTGTATATATTATGATAATTTCAGAAACAAATTAGTTTGATTTAAGTAGAGACAATTCTCAAAACCGTATGTTACCTAATTTTACTGTTTTAAAATAATTAGATACATATTATGCTTCATTGAAGACATAATAAATACCTACTAATCTGTTTTGAAAAGTAATTAGGGATTTTTTATATTTCAATAATTAAGCCTGGATTATGCAAAAAAAATCTAATACCGGACTGGTTTAAAGCTTAGGTAGATACATTTTCAACTTTCCAAAATTTATTGCATTTTTATGAGTACCTACAGTGTAAAGTCAGTTCACACTCACGATCTACAATGAACTGATAGATACTTTATAGGCCATAATAAACTAATACTACACTGTTTTATTGTCCATTCACGTAATATTATGTTCATTGATGGTAAGAGAAAAAAGGGGTCCAATGTGACCAAATTGATGCTTTGTTTACCTACATTGGAGCAATAAAATAGTTACGACGTGTTGAATAATCGTTTCCAGTTCGAGTGACCATAAATTTGTATATTTTTAAGTCACGCAGTTTGGAGTCAATAAAAACTTAACGATTCTGAGGGCGCGGAAATAAAATTGTTACGTATTTTACGGTACTTTGTTTATTCGTTTTACGCAGAAAAAATTCGGACACTGCGCTATGCGGAATGAAAATCTTTGTAGGAAATGCGATTCTGTTTTATTGGTTTTGGTTTGGAAGAAAATGAATTAGGATTGTTTTAATGTTTTCCTAGTTTTTACTTGCCCTATTCGACTTAAATACCTAAGTAGTACCTACCTACTTTGTTTGTAAATAAACCTACTGTAGGTACTTATCCACCTGCAATTAAATTGAGAGAATACTTAAAGTTACGAGTGTTGTTCAACTGAACTACAAGTATTTTATCTAACAAGTTTTGTGATTTTTTTCGAATCAACTATTAAATTACTTAGCACGGGTGCTTAAATTCTATATAATACATACCTACATAACAGAATTATTTCAAATAATTTCAGTACTATTATTTTGTGACTAACAGTGAATTTGAATTTCCCAAACGTATTTCGAGGATTGGTAAAAAGTTAAAGAGTACAAGTAAGAAATAAATTATATTCGTACGGCCTCAAAAATACACGTAAAACATGTGTCCATTATTACACACGCAATTCGATACAGGGCCATAAATAGACAAACGTCGGGAAGTTATTCAACGTTTAACCAATCTATCTGGAGGCCTCGCCACAATATCGGTTTCTGAACGATTAACAGAGGGCGTGCGTGCCCTTAGGTTTTACGGCATACTTTTACGACGTCGTAAAACTCGGCTATATAGATGCCATAATCTTTTTCTGCCTTAGATTCTGCTGGTCGCCGAAAGATGGCGCTTAACACAAAACACGAATCACTGTCGCACGAAGAAATGTTAAAGTTTTATTGTGGGTTTCGCTAATGTGGTGTGAAATTAATAGGCAATAATGCCTTTATGGGTGCTTGTGATGGTTTATAGGGGCATAAACATTTGCCAGGTGAATGCAGACAACCTGTCACTCTCCTTATTTGTTTTAAGTTGGTCGTAAATCCTCCAATTATGCTTAAATGCCTCTAATAGGTCCTTAAACTTGAATGTCCAAGTAGGAATAAAATTAAATTAGTAATAATTTTATCAATCATAAAATATTGCTTATTAGTATCTAAATACAAGATGGTTTTTTTAATACTTATAGATTTCGATACAAATAAATATATTATATAGAAGACACACTCAGTAGGTACCTACCTTACCTACATGTTCGAAATTCAACCACAACTTATTTTGTCAACTGCAGACTTAGCAGCTTCTTTGATACTAATACATCCTAGCTGACAGATGTCAATATCAACATGACACGTGTACCTAAATTGTGTATCAAACGCATGTTAATGTAAGTTCTATTTTATTTTCAAAAATAAATGTTTAATTTCCGTTCTCAGACTGTCTTTTGTCATTACAGCGTTGCGATTATATTAATTTAAAATCAACATGATTACAAAGTACTTACTCGTATTATGTATAGGAATTAATGTAGATGTGCTGGTAACTATTGGCATTAAACTTTACTGGTTAAATGTGCTTGGTACAAGTCACTATGACTTAAATACAATTGCTTATAGGCTCGCTTAGCTTGCTGCAGTATTATTTTATGACTTCCGTACATTATCAAGCAGTAGTCATCAAATTTTGGTTACATAAGAATTTTGGCAGGAAATCGAGGAGTTTTCACGTAGCTCGTAGGTACCGCAGTGCGTTTACTGAGAAGGTGCTTACATTTTATGTATTTTGTTTCGCACGCGAACTGAATTTTATTAAGTTTATTCTCTTTGAAAATGACGATTTATTGCTTCAGGCTCGAAAACGGTTTTTTTTAGTTCAAAATTATGAAAATGTTAGGTAGTTCGTGTAACAATTAAAATGTAGGTACTACTAACTACTTTTATAGTATTCTGATAAAGCTTTTTTGTTTAACCACTTTAACCAATATTGTGATAAGGTGAATGTTTAATTTCAAATTACTATTTTTGAAGTTACCAACATAAATCATTTAACTTAACGCACACAACATACCTAGGTATACTTATTAGGTAGTTACATAGTGACAACTATTTTGTAAGTAAGTACATTCATGTAATAGAGTCCCTTTACAAATTATTAACATTTTATAAAATAAATAACAAAATAACATAACATAAATCTTACTATAAGTTTCGCAACAATTGTCAAGGAATTCGGGACGGTACGTGATCTCAAACAAGTAGGTACCTACTCCATGGTATGTTCACAAATTTCTGAAGCTGAAAGATCCCCACGCAATCCCGGGCCACATAAATTTAAGTAAGTGTGAGCTAAAGTACCATTACAATATATTTTAACCAGCGCTGTATAACGCCTGTAATTTGCAACTTACAACTTTCCCCGTCTAGACTGAAACTATTCTGATATTACCCTCAATTACTTTAACTTTATCATCCCTCTCACTTACACTTATCGTATTCGAGAATGTGAAAAAAGGATGGATTCTACAAAAGAAGGGTTGGCCGCTGAAATCTCGCAGATTTTCCGTGCAATTGAATAAAATACGTTATGGTGTGTTGACGCCACAGAAGTAAAATTTAAAATTTAGTAGTGCTGCGTTTGTGCTTTGAGAAGCGTTCTGGAAATTAAGAGGATTCCTTATCTGCGTTGTTGTTCGACACTTAATTAGCTAATTAAAATCAATGGTTGCTTCGCTTGCGATATTGTAAGTTGGAAGCTTTTAAGTTAGAAGGTAGTTTTAGTCCTTAGTAAATACATTTTAGAAAGAAATAGGGTTTCCTTTTGTTCATTGTAATTTTATCAAACAAAGTGCATATATGAGTTAAAATATCGTTTATAATAATAGAGTTATAAGAGTAGATAAAGATTAGATATCATAGGTAGTACCTACCTATCATACCTATGGATTTTTTCTATGCGTGTACCTTAACATAGCATTAAATTTTTAAACACTTTCAAATAAGTACGAGTATAGGTACATACATATATTATATGAAAAAAATTGTACAAACTTTGTGTTCCAAATGTTATTAGGCATATTGTATAAATGTAATTATTAGTGGTTACCGAAAATAAGGAAGCAAATTTGAAAGAAAATTAAAAAGAGCTTCGTGCCCTGTAAAATTACATGTTAAGTTCTCCAAAGCGGGAACGTTGCCGAATTTTCAGTAATGGCGTCTGAAACGGGCGTCGGAGCTATAAACCGGCGGAATTTGCATTATCGCGATATTAATACTAGGGCAACACAAAAGCTCGTTGGCTTTGCGGAGAATGCGTATACGGTTCCGCTGACGGTAAGCTCGAAAAATTTCCTGTGTTGATCGTATGCGATGCTTACTAAGATACGGCTTATTTATTTTTTCTATGAATTATACTTTTATTTCTTTAATATTACGTGAAAATATTTCTTTACAGGAATTGCAAAAATTATATCTAGTTACAAGTTTCTCAGTATACCTATCAGTCTTTTTCTACATTATGTAACAAACTTCAAAATTGCATTCAATGTAAAGATGAAGTCAAATAATATTGAGATGCAATTTTACAGCATGGTGATAATATAGTATAATTATGCTAACTGTATTTACTAAAGGTACATCAGCATTTTCGTATACAAATAAAAATTAATTAACATCTGCTAAATTAGCATTCAAAATGAGAGCTCACGTAGATACGACTACCTACCTAATACCCACATTGTATAGAGTAAAGAGCCGTCCGAATACACCATTATTTTAATACCCTTATCAAAAAACAAGGCACATTACAAAATGGCCTCCATTTTCATGAGTTTGCGCGGGAAAACGCTCGTGAGCCAGCCTGGAAAATTATAACAAAAGGCATCTACCGCTATCTTTGTAATTATAGTAAATCACCTTGCTACAGGCGAGATAAGACTGTTTACTGTTCGTGTTTAAAAGTCGTATAAGAGCGCGCAATTGAGAGACTTGCTACGTTCCGGTTTTGCGTAGCAGCGCTTTGTGCAAACTGAAAAGTAAAAGATCGCAAGGTAGAAGGGCGGAAAAGTAAATTCAGATATATTTCGTACGGCGAAGTGGTACTCGGTCCTATACAGAGAGATCGAGTTACGACTTTCTGGTTTCGCGTTATGAACTCGTTCGATGAACGGACCCTCTTTCTGTACAATCGCCTCAAAAAGTTATAGTTTAAGTTACGCAATGCTATTGAATAAATATGCTGTTTTTCCAGGTATAAAACTTTTGAAGAATAAAACAAATTTCCTTTTGAAAACTAAGATAAAAAATTTATAACATGAGTCCTTTATTTTTGTTTTTTCTTTTACTTTGAATAATTAAACACATCTTTTATTTTTATTTTTGATTGGAAACGTCGTTTTTATTACATATAACATAATTTTAAACTATTTATACATTAATAAAGTAGGTATTTAATTACTTAAAATTAAAGTTTATCTGACACAAAAACACTAACATACAGTTTAATAATTATATTCAAAGATTTTTATGGATATATAATTAACTCTGACATCAATAAAATATCTAAAAAACAAACCGGATTTAAAACTTCACGAATTAAGTTAGTAAGTTTACTGCTAAAAAAGTTTTGCTTATATTGAGCATTTACTGAAAATACATCAAAATTTAAAGTTGCGGGTACCGTGTGTGAAAAACTATGGGATCAAACAAATTATAAGACGTAAAATAATATATTACAAAACGTCTCCCAGTTCTTTTAGTTACTTATAAAGAAAAAAAATTCTTTACCACTTACGTTAACTTCTACACTTAATAGTAAATACCAAGGATAAATCAGAGGATTTTTGTATGGATTATTATAGAGTTATTTTTCTATTAAACTATCCTGTTATTCTACACAACGAAAGGACAATTACGGCAATGGTTTAACTATACTTTAGCTTACCTATAAGACGTATCCCTCTACATTGCTATCTACTTCGCGACCAGTCTAACAAGAACTGCCTCGTCGTGTTTGACTGTACGCCAAGAAGAACGGTACAGGGGAAAGCGATATTGTACCAGAGTCCAATCCTTTCTGGAAGTTTTCTTAGATGCCTCGTTTACACTACTTGCTCTTAAATTTGAACAAGTAACCGAATCCTATATTTATTTATTTACAAAACTTTATTGCACCCAATTTTTTACAATGGAGGGCTTAATAAATGAAATTATTTTAATGCCTGTTTAAAGCGAAAGAAAAAGTTTTAAAACCAGTTATACTGCAGATAATAACAACAAAATACTTAATTTTGTAATATGCAGTAAGTCTCATATCCTTTAGGTACTTAGGTAGGTATGTCAAAACATTTGCATCAATGGGACATTTTTTAAATGCTACTTAAACATTTAAGCTAGTTATCTACTCTAGACACTTGAACTTACTCGTTCGAGAATTGGCACGGTAACTTGAATAAAGGTTTTCTCGCGTTTCATCAAATACAACAGAACCATTCAGTATCAACTTGCTCGAGATAGTTACATACAGGAATCATGCTCCAATATTGCTCCAACTCAACCCATCTGTTCAATTAAATTGGTAACAATTTATGTGTTCAATTATGTTCTTTGTTAATGTCCAGTTGTAACATAGTTGGTGTTGAAATTGATATTTGAGTGTTCTTAGACATCGTGTCGTGTTTACTTTAATGTATGATAGTGAGACTTTCCTTGTAACGCCTGTGAGTGTCGTGTACCTGAGAAATGTCCTCTTTACGACAGGTGTTAAGTAACTTTAAACCTTATGCTATTTAAAACGGATCGCTGTTACTATGTTTATACTGTTACAATATATGACAATAATCATTAGAGTCTATTCTTTATGCACTACAAGAAGAAAATACTCATAGTTATAGTACTTACTGTTATAAAACCTGAATATTCATCTCGGTCCTGCACTTTATAATTTTGCTGAAATTTTTTGTGATCTGAAATTCTTAAACCATGATTTTTCGGATTTATTTAATTGTGCATATAAATCTGCATGATTACTGTCTTAATTTATTTGAACCCCCAATAGATTTTTGAATATAATAATGACGTTTACAGTTCAAATTAGTATCCTATATAACCTAATAATAAAACGCACAATACTCTTCCATCAATCACTTATATTTTTAGATGTACTCGTAATTAATAAGTGAAGGATAAAAAGTATCTTTATTTATGGCGTAAAAGCGGTGCTTTTTCATTGGCAGGGAATAACTCGGGATTGCTGATGTAGTTAGTTAGGGCGGTGGATTCCAACCTGGCTGCTATCTCCAAAATCAATGTGACTATTAGCAAGTTTTCGCGCAGTCGCACAGGGGACGTACCGTTCAAGAGTTGATACTATTGTATTTCCTGTGCACGTTTGCATTTTAATTTAGTACGGTAAAAACCAAAAAGTCAATAATTTTTCCACTGCTTTCCTTTTGTAATAGTTTTGGTTTGAATTCTGTTGCTGGTTACATTAATAATTATATTATTTTAATAGTTATTTAGAGGAATATTTAGACCAAAGTATTTACCTATTTAAATTAGCGAAACAGTTTTTTTTATTAAGTATTTTGAAAAAAGAGCATATTTTTTTTACAGCAAAAAGAATGAATTGACTTTTGCTATCCTATCATATTACCTAAAAGTTAATGAAATTCAAATAGACGTAATGAGAAATTTAAACGTATCTACCTATTGTAGGTATTTCGGATTAGTTTTTGAATAAATAGCACGCACTCTAAATAGTTTACAATCGTAATACTAAAACTTCTCTAATTAGAGTAAAGCGAATGAAATGAAGGAATTCTACTAAGAATGGAGCGAAGGGTGGCTAACAAGACAAGTGTTCAATCGATAAGTACCTACCACTGCAGTGGCGCACTCGTGACTCCTATACGAGGTCATAGATTCACATCGCTTTCCAATGCTTTGCTCTCAATCCAGAACTGTACGATATAAAAATATCAATCCAGGAAATATTGCAGTTAATTACAAGGTTTGTTACTGAAATAAAACTACCTACTGATGTGTAAGAAATTTAATATGAGAGATGTAAATAATTTAATAATGTTGTGAGACTTGTATTTATCAATGGTGTAATTATATTTATTTCGTTTAGTTACCTACCCTACAGCTCTGAATTAAAGGCATTTTTAAGATTGTGCGACTAGAGAAGTTAGTAATGTAATGTATGTAACTACACTTCTGACTGTATAAATAGCAAAATATAAATATATTAGGTATATAGCTTAATGCTAAGATCTACTGTTAAAGTGGCATTGAACAATTCAGTACCTACGATCGTTGAATTGACATTCAAAGGATAACACAAAGATGACCTAAATAACCATTCGGACTACAATAAGGCTGCCTTATATTTGTCATGATTTAAATAATACTCCATTCAGTGAGAGATCATGTAAGAAGCGGTAATTCCAACAAATTAGTCATACTATTTGGTACCTACCAACATGGTAATTAAATAGCATACTGAAGTTTGAATCATAAAATTATAATGGCTAAGAATTTTACGATTTTCTATTCAATTGATTTAGTACCTACAATTACAATACCTATGTTAAATAATGTTGCAATTTTTATTACCAGTTATTAAGTACCTAACTGTCATCTACTGGTCAATTACATGTAAATGTCATTGTGTAGACAATAATATAATATTAGGTACTAAATGTGGATAGTAGTTTGTATTAACTACATGTGAATTGAATGTACTACGTACCTAGGTGCTTAGTGAAATTATTTTAAATTAGACTCTTATTCAAATTCCCCACTTCATTTATTACATGATACAACGAGTTAATAGGAAATAGTGAGTAAATACGGAGATGAAAACATAGAAAGAATATAATCGAGTAGGGTACCTACCTACTACATACTCATATCTCACTGATAGGTACCTATCTAGAATATAAACGTCGAGCGATGCTAGTAGAATTTTATTCACATTACCTTCCCAGTGCACTGTAAAAGATTCTAAGCATTCTTCAAACGATATTAAAGCCACACTCACCTCAACATTATAGGATGTGAAATTTCAAGCGAAATTCAGGCACAGAACATTTCATTCTCAACTAAACACAGGGTAGTGTTGTTTAGAGGATACTTTAGGCTCGTAAACGGATACGTTAGTACCAAGTTCTAGACTGACGGTATTATGAGCTAGAGATTCTTAAACGGCTGGTTATTTTTTACAGATAAAATTTTATAGATGCTCGAATCGCGAAGTTTTATTAACAACGAACCATACATGATTTATGTTCTTTTGAGATATTTTATCTGCATTAATGTAATTTAATTTGTTACTCTTATTGATGTAAAGCATATTACCATTAAATAGAAACCTTCGTATTAAACTGTAATTTAATTGCAAAATAAATCGATAGTTAAGTCAGTTGTTATAAACGCCTGATTCTGTCTCTGAGCATAATTTTCCTTAAAAAGAAAAAGAGGCTGTTCTGTAATTTTCTGAACTCGTACCATATATCTACGAGAAACAGGTCACCCTTTGAAAAATTACTTGGCATATCGTTCACTAGCGATCTCCCAATCAAAACTTTACATACTGAATCGAAACAATTTTCCCGATCGAATAAAAACAAAAGCGGAATAAAATAAAAGAATGGAGTTTTCTATCGTATCCGGAATAGTTTGCAAGCGGATCGCAGTCGCCATGTTCAATCCAGACTGGGTTGTAATACGTGTCACTGTTGTCTATGGACCAAATTAAAACAAAAATTTAGGTTTTTAATAATATTTTTTTTTCATATTAGGTAGGTACCTATTTAATAATGTCTAACCAATGTTAAGATAGTCTGGGGTGGTAAGAAATATGTCTAAGTATGTAACTTAATATTTAAATTTAATTGGTCTACATACCTACCTATATAAGGTAAACACATTTTTTTTTCTCGCAGGATAGGTACCTATTCATAAATTGAAATTAACAAAAAAAATGCACAGCGCCCGTTCAGATTATAAATAAAAATACCGTATTTATTTCGTTTTCGTAAACACAATTCTTACTCTAGCATTTTAAAAATCAGTGTAAAAATTGCGTCCTATTGATAGTAGGTATTTGCGTTGTATATCCTGATATTTTTATCATAGCAATTCGATTCCTGTGCTACATGGAATAGGTACTTTAAGTGCAGGGAGGGAGCGTTAGACCATGAAATTGGTCCAGTCTGGGCCATCACAGCTACCCATAGTCGCTTAATAGTCACCAGCCAAATAGGATTAAAATTCTAACTACATATACCCCAAATTTTCAGCTGTATATCTTATCGTTTCATATTCAATACGACGTCAATAAATTACTGTAATATAATAATTTTAATCGATTTTACCCGAATCCTATGAGCTATTATATCTCCTTCCAATTTAATTAATTATTCACTAAACTAACCTTCTCCTACTCCTAACCTTCTCCTACTTTCTAAATAATAGCGCATCTCGGTTTTGTTCTTTTAGACAAATATCGTGAATAGCTTTAAACACGCTTCTACGATAACATTTTAAAGCAATTTTATATTTGCACCGACTTTTCACCCTAAAACTATTTCACTCAGATTTGGTTAGGCAACAACGGGCCTTTTTAATACTTATAAGTGTCATTAGCATTTGTTACGATTACACCAAAAGATATCAGGCGCCATAAATGTAATGTCAAACGATGGGCGTTTGAAAAAACTAGCAGCAAAAACTATGAGGCTAAAGTAGCAGACGAAAGGTCGCAGCAAAAAATTGTTTATTGATTTAAGTGCAAAATCGCTCGAGGCCCGCCGTCGTTTCGCGTAGCTTTTACTTTAAAAAGGGAGTGGATTGTTACGCGATTCTCAATCCAATACAGAACGATCCCACCTATTGTGAAATCTGTAGGTCTGAAATTTATTTGACAGCCCCAGTATCTGTGGAGAATGGAAAATGGCGGAATAGTGGAATACATTACATTATGGATATAAGTCATGGTTTGTTTTTGGCGGGGCTCCGACAAACGTTATTGGCATTTAGGGGCTTTTAACTATTCGGCCCAATGGTTTTTTCTTTTTTATCATGAGTTATGGGACAGTGACTGCTATAAGAACAACTCGCTAACAGTGTGAATGTTAGTTACGCTGAGAATTAATATTATTTTAAGTATTTCTTGACTGAAATGATGTAAAAAATTCAAGTAGCTCTTTCAAGTGGTGAAATTTTAGGCCCCATGTAAGTCAGTTATGGTGATAATTCATATCTTCTGTCAACATAACATTTCTGCGAAATATAAATGAATGATAATTTTGAAGTGGTTTTTATTTTCTGTTTAGAATTAGATACTTTTCTTGTATTAGCCATGTTTAGTGTTTTAGGGCTCTGTAGAAAACGTTTATAGTTTCGCCATTTCTGTTGTCCATCCTTCTTGGACCAACTTTAAAGACACTTAAGACTACAAAATTGAATTTTTGTCATCAGCCAAAGAGACAGTAAAATAAAATGTTAAAAATTTTTCTTTTGGTAGATAGATACCTAAGTATTTTCTTTAAGGGGTAAAGTGGGATGATTTCTTTCCTACTCATTAATATGAGGTATCGTTAAAAAGATCTTTTGAAAAATTACCCCTCTTATTAAAATAATTTTAATCGATGTTTCCGTCTCATCTCCGGTTTTAAAAATCCACTATTTAGGTACGAGTATAAGCTTTATAGAAAGGCTGTAGGTAAATTCCAATTAGCTCATTGAATTAAAGTTAATCCTAGGATTAGCTATTTTCAGCGTAAGTTACAGACTATCCGTATATTAGAAGTTTTTTTATAAAGTAATAGGCTGAGATGATATTTTGGTTTAGTAGCCAATTCGTTTGGGAAATATTAAGCTTTTAAATGTTAAGTTTTTTTTACTTAAATCAATTTTAAAGGAAACCTCTTAATGACAGTTAAGGCCTAACAGCTGAATTAATGATTGAGCATCCACTGAATCCTACTTTGTGTGTGACCTGACACTGGTATCATTGTTTCTCTATTCCGAGAATGACTTAAATATTTTTAAAGATTCCAGAACTTTCAAGAGACTGCCTATCTAATACCTGCCTTTAACCTTGGTCACCACACTGGTCTACTTCCAGATTTCACCAATACCACCTTTACATATCTATCATTCATCCACAATTCCATTCTTACGTCATTTAAGTTAGAAACCTCGTGCCTCGTAATCTATGGAATTAACTTGAATGATCATGGAGTCTAAGGAGTGGGTCCATCCCTTCCTTCTTAGTTGGCACCGCTTATGTAAAGCCCTTGGTGTTGATAATGTCCATTTGTCCCTTACCATCAGGTGACCCGTCTACTGGTTTTCCTGCCTAACAGAACATGCGCAATAGGGGTTGTGTAGATTTAATTTATTATTTATTGTTTGCTAATCTGTTAATTATTTGTTATACTTTATTAGTTTAGATTTTACTACGAAACCCAAAAAATGACGTAGTTAATATCTACCTATATAAGTAGGCACCTACTATATGGTATAGTACCTACATTAAATAGGTTAGGTATTAGATTATTTAACTCAACTGAATCATTGTGCACCTTGCAACGTGGTAGGTATCTAGTATACAATGTGCGATTTGTGGTTGGACGTTATGTAGGTACCTATTTACCCTTGCTCTACATAACTACAAAGGTACTTGTATTATATGTAGATATATTTACGTTCAACATAATGTCTATCGATCCATTTAAAAGTATTTGGACAAGCATTAGAAGAAAATCACTCTCTAATAAAATTAAATGTAAGAGAAATAAATTAAGCGGACGCAGTGGGTAATGTTTCAAAATACATTCCACTTCATAAATGTCAAAATTGAACATAAAAGGTATTTGTGAAAAATATTTAGACATATTTTTCCTCAGGAAATGCAAAATAAAAAAATAAATAGTCAGTATTTTTATTAACTCTTTATTCTCTTGAATTTTCGAAATTAATAGTACAATATTGAATGCGGGCTCCATATACAATCACCCAACTATTTTGCTTATTTTACTTTACCACGACAGTCAGGATGTATCGTACTTGTGCACTAGACCACATAAGACCTTCGGGTTAACCGCAAATCTATCTAACGATAAAATTACAATGGTACCGACAACATTAAATTTTCCCATTCAATTGTCGGAGGAAACAAATTAGTTTTGTAATTACAATTACATTGCAAATTTACCAATTGTAATTGAATGAAAAACCCATGTATTTTATTTTATTAAATCTGTGAGTGATGGGCCGTCAGACGACTATTGTTTCTTGAAATTATTTTAATGAAAATATTAATCAATATAAATAACTCCATTATAATATTCCGTCCCAGATTTATGCATTGTTAATAGGTATTTTATATGCCCTTTACAACATTTGCTAATAAATTAATTAAACATTGTAAGTATAACCCCGAATAAAGGTCTTTTATGAACGTGGTCAAGTGAGACAGTACGAAATCTCTCATTACATAAATACGTAAAATAAAACAGAAATATAAACAAAAATAATTCGCCACATAAACTTTCACAACTATGTACAGTTACTTAATTTTAAGACAATTTAATTACTATTTTCAAAAATATAGATATAGGTACATACATACATGGCTACATTAATATTAAGAGATAAATTGATCGTTTAAAATTATAACCTAACAGAACGGAAGTCTTGTAAAAATAAAATAGTCGTAAATATAAAATAACGTAACAATGAGTAATTTAAAAATTAAACAATTTGTTTTTGAAACAAGTGAGTTAAGACAAAATAAAAATAAAGGACGTAAAAGGAATAGTTTTGAAAATTAGGTAAAAGTAAATAAATATTGAAATCTTAATGTCTGCTAGGTATTAGTACGATAATACCTATAGCCTACGAAACACTAGCAATATGGCAAGACAGCATTACGGATGGAGGACGTAGGTATATAATCTATTTAGCAAATTGCTCATTGTTTCACGTGAATTATCTACAGTTCTTTACGAGGCAGAAACAATAAATAATGTTGTCATAAATCATTGGACGTACATACTCACCAATATTGTTACCTGTTTGTAACTACTATTGTTCAGAACAAAACTTAACAAATCGACTGGCGATTGGCCAACCTACTGAATATCAAAACGAAAACTAATTTTGCACATTCCCATAAAAACGATAGGAACAACCATTAAAGCAAATAATTATCGTTAACCACGTTTATAATTTACAACAGTTTTATCATAATATAATTATGACTACAATAAACGAGACTCGTTTTTAATTATGATTTATGAAAAAGCATTTAAATTGAAGTGGTTTTAAAATGATATAGTTTAAAATGTAGTTATAATTTTTGTGTTTTGTTTTTAGGCTTAGTAATAAAGAGTTTCGTTACAATATAGAATCGAGATTTTTTCTTCGTCTTATAATTTCATACTTAAAATCATTAGCTGTCACGTTATCAAATTTCTCAACACAATAAAACCTAATTCTTCATCAGATTTCGTATGTAGGTACGTCCCTTTTTTAAACAAGCGATATATTTAATCACGATACAATAATTACGTTACTAAATAGGTATTAAGCGTTTTTATCAAATACTTCACCATCGGGTTTGTTTGCCGCTTAATGTATTGTGTCTAAGATATTCATTAACTAATGCATTATATTTTATAAAGCCTACATTTACCGAAGTTACTTAAGTACATTTGTTCGATTTAAAACCTCGACTTCACATTTAAAAGGAAGGGGTAATGATTCACGATATTTATCACAAAAAATTCGCGTTCACGTATAATTTTCCGAGAAACGTCTATAGATTTATTTTTTGTCATCTTTTTTAACTGAAAATAATCATGATCATATTGATGATCATAAAAATTATTATCATGATAATGATGAAAATTATTTATTCGAAAAAGTTTTTCAATGTTCAGGACTCATAATAAATTTCGCGGACAATTCAACCATCTTTTTTTATTTAGTATCAAGATATTTCGATGTTTCCACGTTCTAACAGGAAAAATATTTAAAAATTAGGTTAAATATAGTAGTAAAATATGGCTTTTATTACATTTGAAGTAAATTAGATATGAAATTGCATCTAACTCATACTAAAATTACATAAATGTACTTGTGAAATTCTTATATCTACACAGGACTTCATCTTGTGCTAATGATATCACGACATTAATTTAATATTATCTAACTTTTACACTGCTACGGATATATAGATAATATTAATAATATTCGACTGAATACAGTGGACAGATACCTATTGAGAGATGATTTATCAAAATTAAGCGAAGACTTAGAATTCTCACACACGTTAATTTATTACTTTTATTAATTCTACCCTGACATTAATTTACGTATAATGGTGACTATCAACACTAATTTTAAACTTTCTAATTATGTTTGTCAATCATAAACGAATAGTGCAAGTTAAAAAGCATTGAGAGCGGATGAGTTTTATAGGCGGTAATGCAATTAATATAAATGAATTTAAATACAATGCTAAATTATCGTTTTATCATATTTTGGCACAATATGTAATTGTAAGCAAATGAAATATGGAGCCAGGATGAAATTGCCCGCTAGCTACCTTCGATCAAATTGTTTATGTGAAATTGAGACCAATTTTTTATAGTCAACATCTAACCGAAGGTTTGATTGTAGGTTTATTTTGATCTTCAGGCGTGAAGGCAGAATAATTGTAAATTTTCAGGTGGGAAAAATAGCGCCACCACTGTCTTTCCACCATGAAACCACGAAGCTGGTGTTACTACTTAACTTCTTAGCAATACTCCATTATAAAGTAAAACCTATCCATAACATTATCTATGTATATTACACTTACACTACGCAACTTTAAAATTACATGTAAAAATTATTTTAGTCACATTATTGTTATTATATGTATCATCGTTACGTATATAATTTTGAACATTAGATGACTCGGGAATATATGGACATCGTGCCGAATGCAGTTCCGATCCAATCAATAGTGATCACTCTCTCCTTCCATCTATTTTCGATTTTGACTCGAATTAATTTAAGAATTTTATCAAAAAATACCTCACAATATAATTAGTACTTCTGAAGATAGTACAAAACCAACACTCATTAAGACAAAGTTCTATTCGCAATTGTACTTCGATACGTATTTTGTTACAGACATACGTTTAACGTTCTTATGGAATTACTCATGTATGAAATAGAGTTACATTATAATATTTTGTTCATAATATTACGCTATCAAAATTAAAGATTTAAATGAAACAACAATGCCAGGACCTAACTACGGAAGTGAATCACAATCTGGTCAAATAATAAAAGTGGATAACTCTTTTGAAACCAACCGATAAAATACAACAAATTTTACAATCATAAAAAAATGTGACCCTAAAAACATAACCAGTCCGCTATTAGCGGACAAATAATAAAATATACATCAAAATGTACATAATTAATATAATATCTATTGATAAAAATATAACATAATGGATTAGAGTAAGTGGTAGCAATAAATACTATGAGATTCACAGATTTAAAATCTTAACTAACAATACCGAAATTCACTCGGGATTCCATGTAAATCTTAGAGCGATACTAACGCTTTTGTAAAGTTTAGTAAAATATTATTGCAATACATGGTGTGGTTATGGCAACAAAATAAATGCTTAAAGCACATCACCAGCCTGTCCACTAGCGAACGACGAGGCAAGTCCTTCGCACTAAAGGAACATTAATACAATAAAAGTCACAGAACGCCTCCACAACGAGGCGACACTTCTACTAAATCAGCCGCAAAACATAAAACTAGTGGATACGAGACGACTATCGCGATATCGCTGCCCGCGGTCCGATTGGACGCAACACTTCCATTCATGAATTCACACTATATGGTACAGAGTCAGTCAAAACTCCCCGCGAGTGCAGGGGATTTACGTGGGCACCTTGTTCACTTTGAGAATGTCGCTGGAGCCCTTGTCGATGGGCATTTTCATGGGGTCGTGGTGATGGGTAACGTGATGGCCGTGATGCTGTCCCTCTAACTTGGCCTGCTTCTCTTGTTGCTGCTGTTTCATTCTATCCTGCTCCTCTCGCTCCCTACGCGCTTGTTCGTTTATTTCTTTGACCGCGCGCAACTCCTTCTTTAACTTCATGCGTCGGTTCTGAAACCAGATTTTTATCTGTCGTTCTGTGAGACAGAGGGCGTGCGCTATCTCTATCCTACGCCGACGCGTCAGGTAGTGATTGAAGTGAAACTCCTTCTCTAGTTCTAATGTTTGGAACCTCGTGTAAGTCTGCCGCCCCCGCCGTCGTGGACATCCGTTTGGACCTGAAAAAAAGAAAAAGCAAAATTAACTACATTTCATTTGCATAAAAATTTTGGAGATTAACGATAATGGGTTACTATAAACAAAAAACACGAAAATGCAAATAAATGGTCGTAAAATCGATTTATTGCCTCCATATATCACTGAGCTGTGTCTCATGGTTGTTTTTGCGTCGCGAAGGCTTCGAACACACCACTAAATTTCACTTTTATACCATCTTAGATTTTAATAGCTCATTAATATTTTATTACAGCACTAAAGTTAATTTCAGAGTCATTCGCTACTGAGAGCGAGCCTCAAAGTAGATCAAATACCGAATTTTATTGGTATAGAATTGAGGGTGAAAAATTGGTTAACGATGTGGCGTTTCGAAGATTATCGTGAACAAGCAAGTCGTTGTTTAACCCTCGCCGTAAAAAACGCCGTAGGAACCTACTAAAAAAGTAACGGAAAGGGTTAATAGTTAAAGGGCCGAGAACTAGGTAACAATAGAACGCTTTTATAAACGAAATCTTAACAAAAACTCAGGGTTGAGTAAAGAAGGGTTGCGCAACTTTCTAATGCTTTGTGAGATGTGTCTTTCAGCGCGCTGCCATAAAGACCGTTTCTTAGAACCTGTGAAAGTTTCAACCCTTTATTGCCGTCGATTTCAAACAAATAGAACCGATCGAAATTTATTACTGATATTACTTTTATATAATAGCAGCTTGTTGTTACTAAACATAATAGTAATCTATTAGATCTAATAATGATAATGATCATAAATGTCAATACAGAAAATAAATGTTTATTTTTATTTCAGAATAAGAACATTTTCCTACGAAGTTACCTAGGTACTGTTTATTTGGGCCGATTTTGAAACATTTAAACTACAATGCATAAATCAAAATAATTCGTTAGCTGATACTGCTTTTTAGAAAACCTTCGGTTACACAGAGAGTGAGAAAACAATAGTTTCCTAAAAAGATTCAGATACATACTAATTGTTCAACAAAATTTTATAAAGTTCATAAATTCCCTTATAGGTAGTAGTATGGAATTAGAAGTATCTAAATATTTTAAAATCGTACTATAAGGCTTAAAAGCCAGCTCTACATAGACGGGCAAATGGCGGGCGGAGATTGGGTCTCAAACAGGTTTTTGAGTCAGCCAATAAATAAGACAAGATAAATAGGCTCCCAACGTGTATAAAATTGATAGTGGACCAACCGAGTCGACTGGAATGTTTAACCGTGTAAACCATACCTTACAGAATTAAACCACAGTAGAGTGACTAACAAACGAATAGCAAGAATTTAACTGAACATTATTATATTGATAAAGAATTTTGATTGTTTATTACATTAAAACGAGTAGTTTATGTTCTTCGAGAATCTCGATTAAGTGAGTCATTGCTTATTATGTATACCTATTTATTTTATAAACAAAACATGTTTTGATATAAGGATATATTTTTTGCCGTGCTAAAGATTATATTCATAAAAGTCGCGCCACAACCTCTGGATTGTTACCTATGTTTAGTTCGGTTATTTACTCCAAGATATATTTCAATATTTTTTAGTTTTATTTCCGTCAGTCTAAAATAAAATTAATGTGCCTTTATCTAATAATGTATCTACTATTAGCGTTGTCAATGTAAGAGATAAAGCCAAATGTTTAAAAAGTAAATTCTAGTGAAAAAAAAGGACCAAAAATGGGACATGTTTTTTGATCCCGATAATTTTACATATATTAATTATAATCATAAAGGCTTATACTTAATTATAAATTAATATTTATTGGTCATAAACAAGTAGGTTTCTACCAAAAAATAAGCAGTAAATTGGCAGTGAACACCGAGGTAAAAAAATTTAGGCACTCTGCCATTGTATGCCTCATAATAATGCAAGGTAAAATTAAAACCAATTCATTTGTATTTTTAATTAAACGAATGCAAGCAAGTAGCTTGAACATTTGTTATTTTAATTTATGGCTGACAGGTGGTTAGTTTAATTACTCACTTAATTGAAGAACAAAGAATTGCTTAAACAGAAACAACATCCTGGTAATTAAAATATAACTAACCAAGTTACGCTTAACCCAAAAACGTTTAAAAGTGCTTTTCCGAAAAATTTTATTAAGTGCGATACATAATGATTCACCCGAAAGATGTATACATTTTTATATGACTCATAAATTTACGAAACTGCATTTTTACTGCCACGCCAACATTTTATTGCCCATGCTTATTACAACTAACTAAAAAGTGTTTAAAATGACGTAAATATAACGAGGAATAAAATTAAACAAACGTTGTTAGAAATCGTGATGCGCGAAGGAGACAAGGATAGTCATCTAATTTTAAAAAGTAAAGATGGAACCCAAAATACAATACACGCGTCCCGATGGTAAATAAATGAACAAAAGATCGTAACTGCTGTGTTTTTTATTTGAAAATAATCTCTCTTATCGACGGCATAAAGTCTAAATCTGCCAAAAGAGGGGTGATATCATTGGTGCTATTGTTAGTGCCCGGACGGAACACGTTCGAGGCAGGTTGGCCACCCTTCGCACCGTCGCCATGACAACGATCGTAATGGCACCTCCCGTCAGCTGGGTTCCATTATTCTCTGCGTATTGAAGACACGGGGAGCTTCTCTACTATAATAGTCGATAGTGCATTTACCTGTTTCGAACTTTACAAAATAAATCCTACAAATAGTTTTTAATCTGTAGGTCTGCTTAAACTAGAGTACAGACTCTAGTCATTTGAACTGTTTTAGTTAATTGTTTTTTTTTTAATATATCAGTCAATGTTTCTTACACATTTAATTAAGAAGTGGTGTAGGTATTTCTTCAAAGCAGTTTAATGTTTCGAATCGAGATAAGTCACGAGATAAAAGGCGGGGTTGCCAGCAATTATTTATTTCTAATCTCAAAGCTACAAAAGGATGTTAAAAGAACTCTGCCGCACAATAATATATCTCAGAGAACGAAGGCGTAGCATTAATTAGAGTTTAGAGCCGTATATTGTGGGCCGACACCGGGCGACTATAAACATACGGCGACAAGACCTGGCTCTTACATCGCTTTTTTCTTTGAAATAAATCTCACATAATGTTCCTGCTTGTTTATTATTTTGTTTAACTTTGTATAAACCTGGCCAGCTTTGTACCAAACCAGTTTGAGTTCATTTTGATTAATGTAGTTCTGTCGGATTGGAATATTAAGGGTCCAGCGTGAATTATAAGAATAAGTTACCTACTCGGTAAGAAGGTTATTTATAGAACGAGTAATTCAATTTAACTCTTAAATGCCGTTGGTCAATAGAAATAATAAATTGATCGGATAAATAAATAATATGTGTCAGATTTTTAATCCGAAACGCAGAAATTCATATTGGATTAAAACTAGTTGTCTAGTAAACCGGTAAGGGCTTGGTCGATTGGCGCTACAATTTATAATCCTATCTAGGAACCTATAATACGGATAATTATAATTTTATTAGCGGTTTTAATTGAAAACTAGTTAATTGATCGTTGAGCAATGTAATAGATGTAATCATCGGATACCTATTGCTTTGGTATTATCTTTAACATATCTAGAAATAGGTAGGTAGTTATTTGTGACATACTAAGAACTAAAAAATACATTTCTGCTGTCGTGCGTGTTCCTAGAAGATAAAACCAAAATTAATTTCCTATTCAGACACGGGCAATACATAGGTACGTTAGGTACGTACAATACTTATGATTGTATTAAGTTATGTGACTTACGTCCAAACGGATTTGTTTAATAAAATCTAAAATTAGAATGTCTTTTGTTTTTATAAACTAAAAACATGTAAAATTAGTTGGTTGTTTATAAAATTAAAGTATGAATGGTATAGTGAAATCCATACAAAGTGGCGCAGCAGGGGCCGGGTTGATCAAATTGATTTCATGTTACATGTTCAGTCTAGCTTCCCTGGTAGCGATGAATGGTTATTGCCTATATTATTATTGTACTTGGTCAACCTCATTCTTCAATATTTCTTTAAGGATTCATAAATTTGATTGACTTATAGATGATTCTATACTGTTTGAATATGTCTATAGAAATTATTTTAACGATTATGCTTCTTTGAAATGGATCTTAGACTAGCATTTATTGCTAATACAATGAAGTAAATGTTTTTGTTTTTTTTTAATAAACATTTAACTTTGTAACTATGAAATGAATTTACGTTTACAATACTAAAGATTAATTTCACAATAATAGTTACATAGTAGGTACCTAATCATTTTAAACTCAATATCAACCTATTTACAATCACGGTTCCTCGCAGCTTCAGTAGGTAACCATTATTTTAACATTTAGCGTTTGTTATCATCAAGAGTGGGTTTATGTCGTCATAAATTCATCTAAATTGAATCGAATGGATTGTAAGTTAAGCCGCTTCATATTGGCAGAAGAGTTCTGTATTCATTTTATTAGAAGTTCATTGTTCAATTTTTATACTTTGAATTTAGGTATACTACTCTTCATAATAATAATTATTGTTTTGTACCGTAGAGTGTTATTAAATAAGTATCCTTGAAAATTAAGAAGTAGGTATAATTTAAAAAATATTCATAAATAATAATTTAAAATTAAATCACTCTACGAAACGCTGATCACTAATTACTTAATGTTCAAGGCAGCTAATAGAAAAACCTATTACGAAAAAAAATTCACTAGAGTCTTTACAGGTAGGTACCTACCTACCTACGTATTTAAATAGGTATTTTATATTTTAAACAACAGCGTAGCGCTTAAATTTTGGTCGCTACGAATTAACATTTCTTACTAATTAAATCTGGGCTGTGATACGAATTATAATTATTGAGATCCACAATAAGTTGAAATATTCTTTAAAAGACTTAAAATATTCCACAGACGAATTCCTTGAGCCTACTATTTTACTTATGACTTCAAAAAGCTGCATCGAAAAACACTAAAAATGTTGTCAACATAATTAACATACACGAAGTTGGTATGTATTTGTATACGCCACAATACGAGTATAATGGGAACAGGAAAAGAGCTCTAAAGTGAGATATGAAAATCTATTTGAGTACGAAACTAATATTTCAACCAGTCGAGTCGGAAAAGACTATTTTTGCTTGTTGTGAACTCCAGTTAAATCATCACAATGTTGTTCTGTGTTCGCTCGGATAGGACATTGCCTTGGAGACAGGGTTATCACATATAGCTTAATAAACAACAATTGTTACATTCGTTACAAAGTTGTAAACCTATTAATTGAAAATTATCGAAATGGACTAAAATAATTCAATGTGACATGATGAATTAGGTACTTGACATGTTATTGATGTACGATATATTTTAGACCTAATTTATTGTCTATAAACAGTCGTTTTAGTACCTAAATGTATCCTTAATAGAAAGAACATTTTTTTCTTTTCTTTTTCTTTTTAGTGACATCCCTAAAATTGCAATTCAATTCGAACAGAGGCGAATTGTATCGTTACTATCTTTGATCCGTGCCTCAATGACGTCACGATTGATTCATCGCGAATACGAAATACAAACAAGGAACTGTAGGAATACTTTCGTCTAATCATCTAATACTCGATACTGAATTATTAAATTTGTGTAAGATTTCTAGGCTTTGCTTTGCGTTGGTAGAGTTATGCTTAAGTAAATCAACTTGAAACATTGGTAGATAAGTGCGTATATTCTATCGTAAATTCATTTCTTTCAGGCTTCAAATTAATTGAATGATTCGGGAATAACATTTGATGATACATTATAAAGTAATTTACTCATTACATTAGTGGAATAAATGTAACTAAAACATCAACGTTGTAACTACTAAACACCCCATTTCTCTAGTTCCCGCGATCACATTTATGAAAAGTATCCTCAGGAAATCTTAGAGCAATTCTAAGCCACAAACATGCCAATATCATTTCAATCTGTAAAGTAGTTTCTGTGTGATGTCCGAACAGACAGAAAGACAACTCACTTATAGACACACTATTTTCTCTTCTCAACTTTAACATAAGAAGTGCGTGCAGGATTTGAGCTTAGCCGTTATAGTAGTAAACGGTATATCTGTGTTGTTTTGTTAGTGGACAAATAAGTTGCTGTTATCAACGGCATGTGCCAATTCTGTATGCAAGACGTGCTGAAGTTAATATTCTCTGATTATATTCAGTACATTTGAACTAGTTGAAAACCTTTATAATAATACCTATTTTCAAGACGTGAAACTATTTAAAATATTGCAGTAATAACTTAACTGTCTGTGTAACAGTTAAATCATACATTTGCACAATTATCTTCTTTTTATGTAAAAAGTAATCAATCAATTGAGATAGCAATATGGAAGTAACCTAAACGTAACATAACTGAAGAACCGAACCAAGTGGTCAATGGTATCCTTTGAAAAAGCTATAAATAAAGTTTCAAGCATTTTTAGGTCAGATTGTCATTTGTTTGTCATCTTATCAACAAACATTTCAAGAATAGGTATGTAACAAAAGTGGTTCTAAAATTAAAATTTTAGTAGGTATCTACATAATGTAGTTAATCTACCTACATCTATTTACAGTTCTACCTATTATAAAAGCGCGTTAAAATCACACATAACCTATTTCATTTCCACTCAATCCGTACTCGGCTGTTCTCTTTTATGTGTAGTTAATAGAAGTGAAATTCGTTTATTAACTTTCGTGTGTTGTATCGTATTGTTTCTGAGTGCTACGAGTATGAGTGATCCCACAACGCAGTTGCAAGCGGACGCGCAAACGAAGTAACGACCTCAGACAACCTGATTTAGAGCACAACGGGTCAATGCCCTCCATCTTGCCTACATGTTCCCTAACTCATGTGGATAATACCCAATTTCACTTCATAGTCATGGTGTTTCCTTGCAAAATAATGCCTGGTTCAAAAACTTGATCAATTAACTTAACTAATTTCATTTTCAATTCAAGATTAACTACAGTAGCAATTGGCATATCTCGTTAAATTATAGGTGCGTTATTAACCCATACCTCGCTAAAAATTATGAGGTACTTTAGACATCTCTTAACATAAAAGGCTAGAAAAATGTGGTCGTTTAAAGCTAGTGAGAAAAAACTGTGTTAAGAAAACCACCTTGACATTTAATTTAATTTTTTTAAAGAAAGTAATGTGTGTAAATGCTTCATTTCATGAACAATGGTTTCTGTTACACATTTTAGTTGCAATTTTAGTAATAAAGATTTTATTTATCTCAAAGCACCGCCTGAGCCTTTTATGAACAGGTTTTTCTCAAATGACTTATGATCGCACTTTGGATTAAAGTTAAATACTTATACGTGCAACACACATTTTAAACTAGGTATTTATTTTGTTCGACTTACTTAATAAACTATTACTTAAACGTTTTATGTCATTCCAGGTAAACTTTAACCATGTCAATTCTCAACCTCGAACGAACCTGCATTATTTAAAAAAAAATACCGAAAGTTAAATCATTTACGGATTAACATATAGATTACCTAAGCAATTATTAAGAAAATAGTTATCTACTATCTACCCATTATAAAATAAATTGCCTTATTGTGCGTAGGTATTATAAACAAAAATTTAATTGATAATTACCTTATTACTGAAACAACATTACGATAACTATTTAGTAAGTAATTTAATCAATGATCATTAGTTAAGCTTTTCAATTTGTCAAATCAAAAATAAATAATTACAGAGCTCATAATTATTCCTCTTCATAATTATTTATTTTTGTCAAACATACATCACTTCATTAATTAAAACTTTAAATAATGATTTTATTAATTATTTTTTTGCTACGTTAGGTGGTACCTTTGAAAATTAAAGTTATGTAAAGGTTCTACATATCTCCTTGCAAAATATTAAATACCTACCTACTTTTTTTCTTAATAAATTCACTCAATTACCACACCAAATTAAAGAGACTTTATGTTCATAATCGTGTAAGTTGTTACATAAACAAAACGTTATCGAAGTTGATAAAAACTGAATATTATACAACAAACGGTCGAGTGTAACTTCATAATCGGCATTTATCCAGAAACAGTGGGGCACTGAATGTCGATCACTGCACATTTATATTGGCTATAAACGCTATTTATTATGCGATCATTATACATTGTGTATTATGACAACTAATATTGAAATTGATGACTTTATCCGAGATAGAGAGGTCAGACATTATCTCGAATGACACATTATATTCGATTTAATTAGCATGAATGTTTCCATTACGGCATAAATTGTACCTACTTGTGTTACGTATTTCGCATTAATTATGTGCACTCGGATCGGGTACAAAGAACATACAGAGGTTTTAATGTTCTTTAATATATTTACCAGGTGTACAAGTTCTTCATAGTCTGATTACTAACGGTTTTACTATAATAATATGATTTGATCTCTTGCATGTTTGAGATGTTTAAATTTAGCTGGCAATAGTAAATAAGTACTTAAGAATTAATGCAACCTTATCCAAAGTTATTTCATTTTTTAGCAAGTTTAGCAAAACCTAGAATTAACTTTCAATGTACAGTTCCCACATCAAATGTGTTACCTATTTTGTATAACCATAACATTTGAGTACCTATGTATTTAATACTTAGTAACGACTGAGTATATAAGAGAAAATTTGCATTACACAACGTTGCAATTTTATTATCCAACCTTTATAGCATATAAGCTGGGCAGATAATTAATTAAGAATGTTTTAATTGTCAACGTTTTACATCGGTATGTTATGTACCAATAACTAGAATTTACAGGTTTATTCTGTTACATAGGTACTTGATACATAATACTCGGTTGATTGTGCAATCTATTGCTATGATGTTAAGGTTAACATTTAATTGAAGAATGCGTCATAGTGATACAGAGGAGCGTTGTAATGCAGTCTGATGCATAATTTGTTTGATATGCACACTTCGTGCTGGGAATAGATACTTGTAAGTAAATAACTGACTAAATAACAATGGCGACACATTAATCAGAAGCTAGTCTCGGAATATCCATTGAATAAGGAAGTCAGTTGTTTAGTATGTAAGAGTAATCGAGTTATTTTCAAACAAATAGAAACGTCCCTTGCATATTAGGTATTAACTTTTGGTTAAAAGTTAGGTAATGTGTCTACTTAATCAGAACTTTCTGGTTTACTAATTTGCCATCCATTTAAACCCTTTTGATGTATGATGTAAACTTATTTGATGAAAGTAGATTTCTTTTTCCTGTTTATTACTTTTCATATGAAATAAGTAAAATAACATTCTTAAAATTCAACCTTAAACTAATCACATTAAAGTTGAATTGAAATTGTTCAAAGATGGTACAACTATTGTCTTAATGACCGCTACAGGCGCCTGCGGCGATGCTTTAAAAGCGTTTTAATAGCATCAAATGAAATACCTACACAATATATCTTAAACGAATATGTTCTGTATTCGAAATGACACATTCGTGGCTTTAGTTTAAGATATGTGTGTGTGTTGTGTAAAAGATGTGTGTGACTACTTTCGTTTAAACGGAATCGTTGAGCACGTTTACCTCACGATGTCTTACCGTAGATCACTGTCTTGGCCATAAAACCGTTCTCAGTAGCCGAGGAACGGGTTTGCATGGAGAGATGCTACAGTTTGCATGCGCAGTAGAAACACATTAGATATGTGTTTGGAATGGCCAATGAAGGCAGAGTACTGGGAACATTAAATGCATCTTATGATTCACACGATTCTTTTGGCCTTGACGCAAAAATTGTGAAGAATGATAACAATACTTTTTATGTTATTAATTAATAGTATGCCTAAAAATGTGTTTGAAAAGTGTAAAATGGGAGCAAAAAGGTTCATAAGTGTAACAACAAATCGCAGACAGTGACTCATAGATTATAAATGCAGTATATTGGTCTCAACCCATTAATGTCCTATTTCTGAATACTGGATAGGATGCATAGTTAGACGGAGGAGCAATGGCCAATCAAAGTTTAGAAGTTTTTATGTCACCCATAAGCCTCCGACTTGGACTGTCGATATGAGAAGCCCGACGTTGTGCCCTATGAAGCACGGAAACGCTACAGATTTTTTTGCCAGTAGTAACCACCCATCTACATTTCCAACGCGCCCACAGTAACTTCCTCAATCACTACGAACGCTACAGTATTATGTAACGCGGTATTATGTACTAGTTTTCCAAGTTAATATAGATCCCAATAGTGGAGAACAATTAAAACAAATATAGTAAGGCATCGCCTACAAACAAATAGCTCCTAGTAGGAATATAGCCGAGCGTGGCCGAGCGGAATAGCCACAGACATTTGCATCTCAGTGCCAGTTATAATTAAACAGCGGCAAACGCCAAATCCCAGACTGTAATTATACAAAGTTTGCACAGGATGTTCATCCACAGAACCTAGGAAAACGTCACAACTCCCCACAGAATAGCATACACACAAAATTGTTCTGAATTCCACACGCGTAAGGTTGATATTTTAATTGACAAAAGCGTTTATATTAGTAGATTTCGAGCGTGGATTTCCCTCTCAAGCTACGTCCTGAAATACATACGTTAGGCACAAATAAACAACTGCATCCACTGCCGCCCACTGCACGCCGAGAATAATTAATTTTGCTTTCTGATGTTTTAATTAAATGCGTCTCTTTCGGCGTAATTTCTTTTAGTTATACAAAAATAGGTATATTTATGTAAAGTGTAGCTATGTTGCTAGTCAATTAACCTTTTGTTGTTTATTTTGTTCATTAGTACGTTTGTACCTACGAGAATGTTAAAGTTTCAGAAACAATTTAAAACAAAATGGATTTAGTAAGGTATTCATGGCTCGTAGTCTTCTTTATTTAGTCATCTTTATTATTAAGCAAAATAAACTTCTGACCAGTGAACTTAGATTGCTTTGCTAGCTAAGAAAGGTAACACTTACAATGCGACATTTCATTCGGAGCCAAAATATTTCTCAGAATGAAACCTCAGGTGCGTCGGTCCGTTAAAGAAACGATTGTTAATAATATAACAGGATGTTTAAAACTTCATATTACACGTTAAGTGTGCACCTCATTCTTATTAGACATTATTTATTTTGTGAGTATCCGTACTCGAGATAAGCGAACCTACTCACTACTCAACGTATGTATAACTACGTGAGTATCTTCAACTAAGAAAGCATTATTCAGATAATATATTAATGTGAAGTGGTCGTACGTTCTCGTCCAAGGAGGAGACCGAGATCCGTTTTATTTTTGAAAATGACTCCATCAGTCACCGATAACGCGCGGAGCGTCAGAAAAAAGTTACACTCAGTATTATGTGACGCGTACCATTTCGAAGTAACTAAATATTCTTCAAATGACTTTGATGGATATTTTACAGGCGTTATGGCCTGTTAGAGCGCGGGTGTGGAGAAAATTTAATTTATAGTGATTTAAATTACAGATTTTATACTATACTTTTGGCTTTAAGCGTTACGATAATAGGAGATTATAAGAGTACAGTACTGCATTTTAAATACAACTCAAACGAACATAAGCGATTAAACAAATAAAATAGCTTCAATCGTTTTACATTATTAAGAAATTAAAAAAAAAATTCGAGAATCGTTTTAATAAAAGTTTATTCATATTTAAATGAAATAACTGAACGAGTCGCTACTAAAAATTAGTTTTATTATTTATTTAACGACCATAAGTTTCTATAACTGTAGAAGTAAAGTATACTGGTCGGATTAAAAATTTAAGTGTGTTAGTGACCTTAGAAACCGGTTAAAACTAGCGGCCGCGGCAGCTTTGCATAGAGTTATAAAAAATAGCTAATTCATTGCCAAGAATACTTGGTTAATGTAGTAGCTATTACCGACTGACAGTAACGTTTCTAATACCCAATAAATAGATAAAAGAATGTACACAAGTGCCTATTTCCATGAGCTTTATCACCATTTTTATGAAAGCTATTTCAATAATGAAGATTACCTATTGTATCTTTTGTTGCAGCTGGAACTAACCTATGTCAACAACACTGAGTAGGTATCTAATAATTTCATTGAGTATAAAATTAAATGTTGCTTAATAATAACAATTTCAAGACAAACACGCAATTTTCCTGTAAAATATGAATGCGTGCGAGCTCGTATCTACAGCCAGACTTGATTAATTTAAATAATTTTGCTAAGCTCACAGAGAGAATTTATTTCAAAGTTAAATTACTTAATTCGTCTACAACACGACTAAAATTTACATTTATGTATTTAATTTCTCATTAATATATTCTTTTATACCAGCTAGGATTGATTGACTTTCTATTGGACGTATCTCGGAACCTTTTGTAATTTTCGAAATCTAAGTTGAAAATCCAAAAAAAATATAAGATCATAATTTAAATTTTTAATATCGTACTTGTGATAGATAATACAAACTACTGCATTCAACGAAGTATCGAATACAGGTTATGTTTTATATTGTCTTCAGCTCAAATATTTGGATTGAAACGGTCGTTTATTAGCATTTTATGAGTGATTCCACTAACAAAATAGAAGTTAGACCATTCAAAGAGTCATACGATGTGATGGACTCACCGGCCCGTTGGCACACACTACGGGAAGTAGGCACTCTGTTATTGGACCATAGTCGTTCGGATCGACGCATTCTGATTCACTCAATGGGTTTATTGTACGTTTCAGATATTCCGACGTCGATTCTGTTTGTTTTATGCGCTTGAGAGCTTATTTCCGACGCTACTATTGAGAATAATTCAAGCATTATTAACTACAAGCTGTTTCTGTGATCGTGGCTTGTTATTAGAGCACTCGTTACTACCAATTTAGTACTAAGTAGTCATAACATGCTACCGTAATATTTATAACGTTTATACGAAATACACAAAGTATTACAGAAACATAAATCCCCTTCAACTCACAAAGAAGTTTATGCTATAATTACTTTAACGTGATGTTTCGAGAAATTTATATTTATCAAAGAGTCGCATTTACTTTAATTTCTCTCGGTCAGCAGCACATTTAAAATGAATCCTGTTTAATTTCATTCTTGGATTATCACTGATCTGACAAAGGACTTTAATTCTTACTCGACCTTAAATGAAATTTATTAACTTGTTCATGTGTATACAGTGACTGGTGGTGACAAGGAATTGCGAAATATGTGTTCGGCGCTATTTGGTTATATTTAGCTGTATAGCCATAAATAAGTAATGAGGATTTACGCGAATGTTGACATCATCAGTTTTAGCAGCTTGTGAGTAATACACGTAGTCGCTACGAGGATAAATCTGTACAAAAGTGATGTATTAAGTCAATTCGTGTCCCATCTGCTGTTCGGTCCAATTGTCCACGCTCGATATTCAACGGCTCACACCCCATACCAAAGATATAAAATCAAACAGACCAGGGGCCCAGAAGATCGTAAAATTTTTTTAGAACTTCACTTGACAAAACGCGAATAATAAAAGCAATTGGAGCCCATTCATATTAATAGACATTTACGAGGTCTCCATCATAAAACAGAGATTGTAGATTGTCGTCGCTTACGAAATAGCAATGTCTGTAGGCAATCGAATAGTACGGCATTAATTCGTTCTGGGCTTGTTGGATAGTTTTATTGCTTATAAATCATAAAATACGCCGGATGTATTTCGTTCGGATGTATAGAAAAATCCTTGGTATTAGCTATGGGTTTGGCACGCTTCGAAGCGATGTCGTAAACTCTTCAAGTTCTGCAGATAATAATATGCATACAAAATATCATGTCAGATGAATGTAAGGCCTAGGCCGTATAACGCGATAAATAAATCTTGGAGCTTCAATATAGATATCCGTAACTTACTATACCTAGTCATATTTACGCTAGTCGCACCTAATTGGCAAAGCTAAATATTCGTTTTAAATCGTTCAATAATATTGTTACAACTCGTTATAGACCCGATAGTTTTATCATCTTTACATTATGAACAAGAGGAATTAGATGATTTTATGTAAAGGTTTTCAAAATAAATCTACATTATGCTTCTTTCATCATGCTATTTATTTTAGTTCATACTTATTGAAGAGAAAATTTGCTGACAGGGCGATACGTAATATCGTAAGTGGATAAAGATTTCGAAGTCTCATTGGGAATTGATTTGAGCACGAAAGTTATGAAGGATTTATCTATATAGCGCATCCGAATGTAGATAAATAGAAATGCCATTAGGCTGCACAGCTGTCGCTAGCACACCTCCTCTGGGATTCTCGCAATTTTCCTACCCTCCGCTTCATTCGTATCCCAAAAGGTTTTCCTACTATATTTATTACTATATCTTTATTAACGTTCGTTTCGTTTCGAGCCGTTTATTGTTAAGACGTTTGTAGACTCGTTTGGTTAAATAGCATTTATGTGTTGTTTTATGTTTGAAAGCTAATAAAGTATACATCTGTCTAATAAAAAACAGCGAAAGTGTAGCGATAAACACATTGTCGCTCTCACCGTCGTAAAATATTTGTGACCGGAAACATGACTTCATATATTTCGATACCATTTAGCGTACCGTATTCTTCATTTTCATAAACATAGGTGACTTTATACATCCATTTAATAATTACCGATACTAAATAATGGCACGTGTCTTTAAAGTTCTTCAAATAAATATGCGAATAGTTTGCATTTGTCAATAAAGTGTCATTTATTTACGGGTATTAAAACAATTCTTAAATTGTTTAATTCAACTAACGGCTACATGAGATCACTATATACCTATGCGTATTTATGTTACTCATTCTGATTACAAGTGTATTTCAATGAATAATTACAGCGTAATTCCGCAATAACAACAAAACACGGTACCTTGAACCCTCTCTTATTTATATTGGCTATATTTTACTGAACGTAATATCGTTAGGTAATTTAAATCGAATTAGTCTCCCCTGCAAAATTACAAATTTGAATACCGCACAGGCTGCTCGCGCCCTTTTCACAGATATTAAAAAAACAAAAGGGAGAAACGCTGTTGTTATATTTTATAATTTAACTCCACCCTCCCTTGCCAATGTATAGCAAGATTGACTCCCTAATGTACGAGAATGTCTACGTAGAGTGCTCTCGCGTGAAATGGTAGCTTTTATCTATGAAAAATGTTGTCTAGATAATATTGGCCCGTATTTTCTTAGCTTTTTATTATCTGGGTGATGAGTGTCTTAAATTTCAGGAGCATTATGAATCGTCTTCTTTCATATTAACTATTTACCTACACCCAGCTTTTGATGAAAAATTACTTGTAATATAGTTTTCATGAATCTATTTAGAAATATAGGTAGGTAAGTGTGAATTATTTGATCAAATTATTATGGTGTCTTGTTATTCGAATAGGTGTCTATTATTCCGTACCTAGGCGTTATTTTTCACTAAAAACAAACGTTGTGGCTACCGGTTGGGCATAGTAGATAAATTCTAAACAAGAAGGACTGTGAATACCTAATAATGAAATTTACAATATAATAATGACTCAATCCATATAGAGAAGATAGGTATATTAATCAAACTACCGCTTCTGCAAATACCGCTAATTTCGTAGCATTGCTACGCGCCGTAGCCTCACCAACACTGTGTATAATTTGGCCAATTTATCTATTCGCGCACAATTTAAGAAGTAGTAAGAAAATAATAACTTTAAACGTCCATTTTTTTTACAGTCTTACGTTAAGTTACATAACTTGTAACAGAAATCCCACATTTTCAGGTTAATTTACACTTTTCCAGATATAAGGGATTTTATCGTTTTAATATCGCATATGCTCAAAATTCCCTTAAACTGCTTTGAAAATTAATGATTATGTTTTAAAAATAAGACAACTTAAAAAACGGAATATACAAAAGCTACGGTATGGTATGATAAATAAAATTTGTAACATACAATGACTTCAAGTTCTTTGAGTTATATTTCTATTAAATATGCCCTGTTAATGTTAAAGTTGGAACATTAAAAATAGCAATTGAAGTTCAATTAAATAACTATAAAGTAGGACAGTAATATCTTTTTGTCACTTTTTGTGTAAAAATAAAATTTAACTAGGTATGCTGTAATTGCTTCAACGGATGAATTTTACGTGCAAGTAGCAGACTGCAAATAAGAGCTTTATGGAAGCTTATATTAATTGATATTCTGAAGCACGCTGCATCCCTTCATGCATAATAATTACAGACACATTGACCATGGCAATTTTTCATTTAAAATGCTTGTGTACATACATATTATGTGACTTCATATTAAAATATTCTCTTCTTTATTATTTTAATCAAAATTAGATGTAGGTATTGTTTGTCGGGTCATAGAGAAATCTAAGATATGTTATATTTTTTGTCCGAAAATGATATCGAAGAAAGTGATAAAATATATGATTTTCGAATAGAAAAACTGTAATCTCATTAGCAAGACTAATATCAATTAAGTTATGACACAAATAAGTAAAAAGAGAGCAATAAAATAAATAAAAAATTAGTAAAAATATTTTTTACCGTTTTAATGTTAAAGTTTTTAAGTAAAGAATATGTTCTAAGAATTAAAAATAAGCAGTTAATTCACACATAAATATCATAAAATATCGCGACTTAAATTGTTATAACCGGTAATTATTATAAAAATACTTGGAAAGTCACGTAAATTTGACTAAAATAAAACTATTAAAATATTAATATCTACCAAGTATTTGTGAGGTATCTATTAATGATTTTTAGAGATTTCATTTTTGTGGTCCATAATAATAGCTAGAATTTAGATACACCTCAAAATATTTCGTATATCTATGTTTAGGGTTGGCAATTAGTTAGGAAGTAAGATACGCATTTCTTAAACTTAGTAAAATTGCTATTAGTTCTTACCCAGGGCTAAAAAAGATGCATCGAGTTTTATCTTACATTTGATATTATAATACCTACTTATTAAATATCGTTCCTACTAGGTGGTCATAACCGGACCCTCAAAAAGCGATTCATGAAAGGCGGACCCAAGTGTGTCCTGGGGTTGTATGCAAATTAATTTCCCAATGTGTCCCAGGCTGTACCACCGAGAGTGGTCGTTAGAAACCTCTATTGTGCACTTATTAATTCAACTGCATAATTTATGGACCGCCAGAGCTACGTAACCACTCAAACGCATAAATTGCTGATATTGAAACTTAATGCGGGCACAGACATTCACAATGTAACCGCCACTACAGATAATTCCTTTATTGGTTTGCTGCAATTAAAAATTATTGGTTGCGGGAAAGTTAAATTTAAAAGATAACAGTTAAGATTTCTTTTAGTGATTTTAGTTCCCTTAATTGGATATACACTTACCTATAAAGACGTTTATACTTGATAAAAGTCACCGTGTGAAGTCATGAATTAATAATTAAGATATGCACCTGTAGCTGTGACATTCCTTCAACATTCCTCGAGAGATGTCGTTCAGACAGACTTCATAATTGTCACTTAAGAGCGTTTTAATTACGAGAGCCCTATTCCGAGGGTGTAATGTGCGTTTAAGCGATGAATGGGAGGCATGTGGCTTTATGTGCTTGTAAACTACGATACAGCCGCGTTATGCTTTAAACGTTAGTATAAACTCAGGCAGGTAATGAGAGTTCCTTAATAATGTCCACTAGACCGCATTGATGTTATTTCGTAACGATTTCTAATTGAGAATTCGTGGAAATTCCTTCTCTTTGCTTATATGATGCGACAGCACTTGGTGACGCGACTAAATGTCGCACAAGTATGTCAGTAATTGTATATGTTTTAAAATAATTATACATAGCTCGATACAAGCGTCAAAATGTCGCAATAACACTATTCACGCAAAATCTCTGTTTTCGTCATATAAGTATACAGATTCATTTCATGATCTAAATAAATATTGAATTTAGATATATGCATTACATTATATACCCTATTCAGTAATGTGCCTATATCCACCGAACCCATTGAAATAAGTTCATACAAATTGTAATAAAGGAGAAGATATCTGAGCGCAATTAAGGGGCCCTTATAATTCAAGAATGCGTTAAATGATCCCCCTTCCCACCCCTCGTTATAAGGCCAGTGATTAAATTGCGTCTCTCAAGGATTCAAGCCGCGTTCTTCGCTGAACGCCGCCATTTTGATACGGCGCAATTATAATTAAAAATTAATCCAGCACCAAGGAGAAAACTCAGATAATATGTCTCGGTGTCACCTCGTGTGAATATAAACTAACTTGAATATCAGGTTTTTTAATATCCAGTATTATTTTTTTAATTATGTAGATAAAATAGACATGTATACCTACCAAACAATTATTTACGTCTGGGATCCGTATGCCGGTTATAACATATTTCTGTTTTATGTTTAACTCGAAACGGGGCAGAATTAAAAAAAAGATCTCCATCGAACGGCACTTCAGGTAGATATAGGTATTCATAAAGCTACACGGTAAATTGCTCGGCATACAGTTATGTTAATGTTGAGCCTCCCTCACCGGGCCAAAAAGATAGGATTGCAAATTTGCGGCCAAAAATTTATGATAGCCGCGTAGCCATATAGCTCCCCTCGGGGCGTGGGGTAAAATAGGCCTATCGGCGTTTGGGAGAGCTGGGCTACGCTCGTTGTCGGCCAAAATGACCCTAAACATTTTATTTGGTAGCATCGCTATTCCCGTAACGCGGCGGAATTGCGCCGACTAATCTTGAGCCACAATTTAAGGGGTGTTTTCGCGCCTGTTTCGTATAAATATGTCTAAACGTAACACGTTTGCAGGGGTTCTGGACATGTGAAGTTACGGACAACCGGAATCAGTGGTCGTGGTAATGTTCGTCCTGCACTAACTCAAGAGCTTACGTTTTTAACGTTTCCGTATTATTCATTTTTAAATTCGTCGATCCTATCGGTAAAACTTCAGTGTACTTCGTGCGTGGGGTGAATAAAATTACGCAGCAAACGATAGGTAGGAATCTTATTTATTGGCAATCGATTAGCACCCTTACGCACATAAACAAGCTTACCGTAATTGAAGTGCTTCCGTGATTGGATTAGCAGATTCTGCCTTCACGCATCTAACTTTTACGTAATAAACAACATGCTTCCTCGTAACATTGTGAATACTTTATTAGTAACTTAATTAATTTATGTTTATCACAAATAAAAAATCACAGAATATATAAAACAATCGAACTTGGCATTTTAAATTAGTTATTAAATAAAAAAACTCGTGTTAGTTTGTCAAGGAAACTATAATATAATTCTATGGTATTTTTAACATGCTTCGCAGTAAAAAAGTCCTTACCCAGTATGTGTTGGGTAAGATAAAACAGAGTCATCCAAACAGTTCCCTTCGTTACGCATAAACTTGTTTACGAACCGAGCTAGCTTAGGGCTTGTGCCCGCCGAGGGGGTTAAAACGAATTTAGATGGTAAAGAATGGGAACATATTGTGCCCATCGCCTCCATGTAATAGGTAAGTACTACATTCTCACATCGATATATTCCCGAATGTAAATATGACACCCCATAAAGTGAATGTTTTATCGGCTGCCAGTACCATTCCAATTTATTCTGGTCATTTTTGTCTAAGTCGAGGGTGTTCTTTCTTAGGGGAGAATTTATTACTTGGTTGCTTTTTGGTGTTAATCCCAATGCCACCTTTGAACTAGTTGGTCGAGTCTTATTTGAAATAGTCATTTAATAAGATCGATGATTACGTGACTAATGTCCACACCCTAAGTATACAAAGTATAGAACCGGTTTTTATACATTCTCAACGTGTTTGATTCGTAATTTAATACTGGCTCTCGGCAATCTTCGCCTCTTTTCGTTTTTTCAATTTTACTGTGTACAGTGGGCACATAGAACAAAAGTAGGTACCTATAAACGTCTCTATGCTGATATTTCGTATTTAAAATGGTTCACTTAACTTTAGCAGTGACCACTGCTTTGTTTCTGGTTCCAAATAACCTTTGTTATCCATATTATACAACTCAGTTCTAGCAGAATCTTAACATGACAACCTAAAATACACCGTTCTAGAAAAGAAATAAAATTCATTTTCCAACAATGATTGGATTAAGCGTACATTTGCACGTAGACGTAATAAATTTGTTTGGCTACACAAGTGATCAAGTACAGTAAGATCTGTATCGGCGAGGCTTCCCGCATTGTAATCCGTTGTTTGGGACGATACCGAGCGCACCAACAAAATATTCTGATCTCGTTCAGATGTAACGCCCTACGTACCGCCGGCCCCCGCTATTTATACCTCTGTTATTGGCACTACTTCAATGTCAGTCGCACCCTGCGCCCTCAGATCCCTAAAGCCCCTAGATGTCTTCGGAACCCTCTAACATACATTATTACACTATGCCGCTCGAATGATAAGGGCAGGCGCAATACAAAATTATATCAATTTTGTAGGTTTTATTGTTAAATTACAATTCAGATTTGTCACTTTTTATAGTTACGTCGTTTCGTCATGTAGCTAGTTCGTATTGAGAATAGAAAATGTACCTAATTTATAAAAAGTGAAGTTGTCTATACAGTTTATTCTGAAGTTCTGTATAAATGTACATTTTCAAGGAATCCATTTAGGTATACATACTAGTTCTAGTATTTTAATGATAATTTTTTAAGTATAAATTGTGTATAAAACAATAGTTTTATGCCGTCATTTGTTGTAGTAATTAATAATAATATAACGCTTATATAAAAGCTGACGCGATCATCATATTTCCCAGAGCTACAAACGTTTGAAAGTTGCATATCTTAACGTAGATGTACCAACGTGGTATAATTTATGTAAATATTATCAAGACGTTTATCGTAGTCGCTTTCCTGTCGGCAATACTGAGAAATATGCAAATAAAATAATAAAAAACCATAGTTTCTTTGAATAGTTTGATAGTTTTAATTACTGAAGTTTGCAGGTTGTGTTTGCGTTGAAAGAATGAACCTCATTGATGTTAAAATGTTTACTTTATCAATTATCAAAACGCGTGTGTTTTACAGATGTTAGCAACTATATTTAACGACCGAACCGTAACCGTGCTCGATATCTGACGAGAAGTTGCAAGGAAAAATGTTTTTCCGCTCCATAAACTCTTTTGATGTGAAAGATATTAATTTTACAACCTAAAAATAACACTTCACTTCATAGAAACTGTGTTAAAATCGAATGAAATGTAATCATGTTTTAGGATCGAAGGTTGTGTCTATGACGCATGAATTTAAAGGCTCAAAAATGATTTCCGAGAAGAAATAGTAACCAGTGAATGATTGGACAGCATTTGTGAAACTTTAAACAAATTATTTTAATCAATTAAATTTCTACCTTTTTATAGAACATGTCGTATGAATATAAAATGAGGTAAAAAAAATACAGTAGGTACCTAATATTTTTTAGTTTATTGCAGTTCTTCTATTATACGTTGCAATAACTTGAAAAGTGCAACGGAAATTAAAATAATAACTTCAAAGCCAGCGGTAAATATTTCTTTTTACTCCTATTAATTAACATTAGCAGCCAATTTCTATTCATACACAACATCCTACGTAAGTTTCCGTTAAACAAACATGAAAAAAGAGTCATATTACCTTATTATTAGATAAGATATTTCAATGCGCCATGGGTGGTTACGTTAGTCCAGTAATTACAATTCCCAGTTATAATTCCCTGCGCATAATTTCCATAAAACATGAATTAGTATAAAACCTACGCTTTTCAAGACTAAATTAAATTCATAATTCAGGCCCACGACTAAGACAGGCGAGCAATGTAACTCTATAGATAAAGTTATTAAGTTGCATTAATTATTAGTACCTAAGAAAAGTGCGTCCAAGTACGTTTGAAAGGTAACTATGGTAGTGTTCCGTATATTTTAAAATTTACTCTCGCTTAGTTTGAGGGTGGGATTACCAAACATAACGCACTTATTTTTGTCTCTCTCAGACACATAAAGAAAACCAGTGTGTGAAAAAGACAGTAGCGAATGACATGTGGGTCCCATTTTTTAGCTAAAGACAAATTAATATACCTAACAGGTCTGACTTTCTGATCTATTTTAACGATAATGGCGCGTGGCCTATAACACACCCAAAGTATATCTACTTAAGTAAAGTAATTTATGGTAGTAATAACTTACTCTATAATCAATCTTAAAAAAATTGTCTTATCAGATCATAGTTATATAAAAGTTTTTTAAATTTGAACAAAAAATTTTAAAGCATTAATTAAATTAGATACGTTAAAATTATACAAACTCGTTAAGAAATAAGTTACATGAAACTAAAACAATTACTGTATATCAACTATGTAAATCTTTTTAGGTGCTAAAGTTTTATTACCTATTTACCTATTAAATGGGTAGTTACCAAATCTTTATGACTTAATTTAAATTTTTGGTAAATGAATTTAATCGTTAAAAATGTTTAAAAAGTTCATTTAAAACGGAACCCTAAAATAACTACAAAATGTAGACGTGGGTTCAAAACAAGTCGGCCGACCTCAAAAGGACAACGCGTCAAAAATTCTTTGCTCGTACAATTAAGCTTCTCTACAATAAAATCACAATTTAATTACCTATAAACGGCAATTAAATTACTTGAACGGCGTCTTAATTGAACGCGGTTCTGCATTTCATTAAGCATATAAGAACGACACATTGGTAAGAGCAGAAATTCTTTAACGACAGACCATTTTTAGAGTTCGCATTTTTCTACGGATATTTTTTATGAATATATAATTTCACCATGTTCATCAGTCTGCGTTTACCTATCCGTTAGTGCATTCTTGACCTAGCTTAGAGGCTATTTGGACTAGAATTCTATAGTTTACCATGAATATAATTTATGAACCTGAACATAATTTATTAACCAATAAAATAATATCTGTAAAAGTAGGAATTATTCTTCTACAGGTAAAGTACGGATGGTATTTGGCGTTTACTCCACGCTAGGAAAGTTGATTGCTTGCCAGGTTGGTTCGTGTTTTTTTTCTAAAATATTACTTAATCTCACCCCACAAAGACTTATCGAATATCGCACGTTTATTTGAAAAATTGTGGGCCAAACGGCTAATATTGGTGTTAAAATAATAACAATCTCACACGAAATTGTACGTGCTTACCTACTTAATCTTAACATAGCTTATAATTACTTCACGCGAGGCAGAGTCATAAAACAGTGTGAAATCGTAAAGTTTTTTCATTTATTTACTTAAATTTTGTTATAGTTACCCCATTTTACTCTCATTTTATTTGATGTCTACATGCATTAAAATGATTGAGAAAGTACATTAACATTTTCGTTAGCTACTAAAATGCTATAAAATAAATTTATGTGTTGCTCGAATACTGAATTTATATTATCCGCCATTGCCATATTTTGTACGGGTCATATTTTAAGTTAAGGTTGAAATAATCACGTTTGCTATATTATTAAGATTAAAATTAAAAATATACTGAGTCTAATTAGTTTTAAGATTACCCATACACACACACATGCTCACAGAGATGAATAAATTAATGCTAGCTGAAATCCATGATTATAATAAACTTTAAATATTTCCAAATTATTATCTCTTTGTTAGTAAATTTTATTTTATTATTTATAAGTATTACCTACTTTTAATTAGAAAATATTATTTTGATGTAACAAAAAATCGTATGACAAGATTTTTTGAAACGATCTAAGATTATCTAATGAAATTGAGCTGTAATCATTATTATGAAAATTTTAAATTTCCCCGAATAAACCTTAGTTTCTATTTCATACGTCTTTAACAATCACAGTAAATATAAGAAGGAACCGAGGTTTAAATACCAAGACTGTTTGCTCTTTGTCTGCAAACCGCATGAAGGTGAAAATGTCCTGTCTGTATACCGAGATTTGTATCTGAGATTTACGTGGCATTCCTCGATTGTATCTTACAGATTAATGCGCATGCGTCGCATAGAACCCACCGCCCGTAATATAATACGTTCCTTTATCGAATAATTTATTCGCCTTCAAGAACATTATTTACAGCTAGACCATACGAAATTCACATTTATACCCATACATTAAGACTCACTTTTGAATAAAATGTAACTACAAAATTCATTGCTTACTTATAGGTACAAATTCAGTTACTACTGGTACCTACGAACTGTAATTAAGATAGAACAGTTACACTAAATATGACCTTAAGTAACATTAATTGGCGTTGAAGGAATGTTTTATCACGAACCATCTAATTTCTATGAAGATAGCCACAAAAATCGTTTTAAAAATTAGTTTAGAGTTACATAAAGAAAATATCGTACAAATTGACGAAAGCTACCTATCTGCTACTAGAAAATAGTGAAATAAGTACTAGTAAAAAGTTCCTGTTTCTCAATAAGGTAAAGATATAAATGAAAATGATACTATCCATGACTTCACTTCGAACCGCAATAGTGGTAGGTACATTTCTGTACATACCATACCGTTCTCTACATAATTATTTTATAGGTATCTTCTATGTTATTTACCTAATACATAATTACGTCCAATTATTCAATATTCTACGCGAACTTAATCAAAATGTTAATAAAAACATGATCAAAAATGTATTATGTATTAATATGTGAATTAGTTAGCTGCGTTATGTCCGGTATGGCTATTGCATATATTTTGTTTACGGCTAACATCGCAACTACGTGAAACGCCAGTAAATCACCTCCGGGCGTGTCGCCGGGCTTCCTCGTACGTGTGTAATGCTCGCCTCTGGTCAGCGAGAGCCAATTTGTTTTTATTGAGACTACCCTCGAGTTATGCAAAATGGTAAGAAAAGCTGAGCTTGTTGTAAACAAACTTGAAAGCGACCAGTCACTGTCGACCTTCAAAAGTGAAACGTATTTCTCAAGCGTTCATCGAGCCCATGCGGCTCAGGTTAAAGTGGCGCACGTAGTCAGGTCTACCTTTAATCTGGAGTGAATGTTTTCACAAGCGTCGGCGTTCGGCCCCCGAGGCCGCGGTCGACGTGTGTAAACAATACTCAACGTTAATAGAGATATAAATTGCACGCATTTCATTTAATCCCTCCGAGAGCGATCGACACCTAAACCATTATGAAATTGGCCGCTATCAAGCTGACCAGGCGTCTAAGTTTCGCAATATACTTTCGATCTAGTAATTTTGGTCTACTCGTATTTACGTTGTGAGAAACAAACGTCAGATCAAACTTCCCGAGCTCACAGCATCCTAAGCTAACAACTTCTGTTCGGTCTATTACTTTGTACAAGCTCATAAATTCAGAGCTTCATACGGTCCTGGTTGATACGCTTGAACAAATTTAGCGTTAAATTTCATTACATAAACTGTCTACAACATTAGCGTTAGAGCCGAAAATTTGGATTATAACAGTCAGATCAAATAAATTCAAACAAGAGATCTGGCAGACGCCGAAACAGTTTCAAAATTAACATAACATATTTGGCATGAGCGTAGTAATTGAGTGGAGCTTTTGAAGTTCGATGGTCTATTGAACAATCGGCTGAACTCTGTTGATACATTGAGCTATCATAAACATGATGCTTTAAATGTTAAACAAAGACATAATATAATATTATAATAATTCTAATATGGAACTGTTTCTTAATAGGAAAGGTACCAAAAAAATATTTTTGAAAAATATAACACAGAACTAAATTAATAGCAAGGCTTTACTGAAGCGAAGAGTGAGCGGGTTATTGTACCTAACACGTATTAATGTAGCTTCAAGTAATAGGTCCATCATTGAGTTGTTAACACTTTAGTGCCTATCAAAAGATTTGATACCAACAAAATAAATCAATAATAAGAATCTTATGACATTAAGTAAAAACTTTTTCTATTTCAATATTCCATTCATAAGTTCAATTCTAGTTACAATTTACATACGATCAATGACGATGTAGAAAAATTTTGACATGCTTCTTGGAACATTCTCTCATTCAGTTATTGTAAGTTAATGGTGTTTACTCAGAACAGAGTGATTCAATGTACAATCGAGACATGTAAATTCTGACTACGATCACAATTCATGTGAGACGTATTGATAAGAATCACAATTATTTAGTTTGTAAAAAAAATTTCAAGGATGGCGGGACAAACAGCATTGAAATCGAATGCACGGCGTTGAGTCGATTAAAATATTGATGTATTCATAGGAGAAGACAAGTGAACAGCATTCTAAATAGGGGTGGCGGGAGACAGGCCATAATAGGAATACAAAGAACTTAAGGTCAACTTCTTTTAGGGTTCTCTACATCCGATGAAAAAAATGACTTTTTATAGACATTGAGTCACTTGACTGAGACATACACTTAGACACTACAGTAGGTAGGTATATATATTTTTTTTTTACACACTGCCCTACCATAAACTCAAATCTATTAGATGGAAAATAAGGTCAGTTGTGGATGAACTAGGAATTTTTAAATAGTTAAAGTAATTTTTAAGAAAATTGAAAAAGGAAAAGCAACAAAATTATAAAGTTAATCATATGATAGACGAATATTCAATTAAATAGAAGTTAATTTAAAATATAAATATATATACTTTATACCTAGGTACAATATACTTTCTCTTCTTTCATAGCACATAAGCGTCTGTGTGCCAAGATATCCATTCATAATAATTAAATGGTATAAGAATTAATAGTACAAAATGTATATTTTACACAATTTCACCAAATATAAAATGGTTATTTTGTTTTTTCTTTACAATAAAACGATTTTTATGACGACATATAGCAGTAATTTACGGAGATATTTATAATATAATATGTATTATTAATGTTTTCTCAGTACCTAGTCAAAACGTTACATTCTTTATAACTTGGACTTTCTAGAAAAGAAAAATAGGTTTTAAAAAATATGTTTATTATCTTAAATATAAATTAAACGCATTTGAATGAGCTCGTGGAACTGTCACTTCAACTATAAAATTGGACTGACAGACATGACATACTCATATAGGTATGTATATTTTCAATGGTAGGTAGATGTTTACATTACATAATATTTTCTAGGAATAAGTTACCTACTTATAAGTATAATGTTTTCTAGGTATATCTGAGTATATAAGTTATTTTTTCTATTATTTCATAATGCATAATGAGTTAATTTTACTTTTGTAATTAATGTTATTTATTCAAATTAAATTAAAAATTCTGTCAGTTTAGATAAAATCGAAATGAAAAACTTTTGTTTGAGCTCCGCACGTACCTACGGAAATTAATGTTATAAAACAAAAGATGCCTAGATATCTCATATTGTGTAAATGAATCATCATCATATCTCATACCAGAGCGCATCTACCCGCGAAAAATAGATAGAGGCGTATGCGTGACTCGTACGAAGGAATGTAAAGAATTCCTTAAATATAACTGTAGAAGCGAAACTCTCTTAGGAACATTTGTTTATATTTTGGAATGAGATATAAAACGTAAGTTCGTGCGTAGTATCCCATAGAAAACGTGTTTCACTAGATGAGAAACGAGATCGTAGCTACCTTATATGATTCAGTTATTAGTATTTACATTCATTAAAGATTTTCGGTTTGCAAAATAAATGTCACTTAATTTGGAACGTCTTTTTATTTATCGCTTCGCTATGCTAATGGTAGCTACAGAGTTCATTCAGAATTTGCAACTTATGGAAAGCAGCAAAAACAGAAAATTTTCCAATCGCCAAAAATTTATTTCAAATTACAGCTATCTACTGGAAACCTGTTAATGCCACCGTTTTAATGTCGTATTTTGATTCATAGGTTTCCTCATAGTTGTTCATAACACGCAATAAAAAAGGATTATGGCTTTAAATGTGTAAATAAAATTCAAAATGACTCTATCACGTAAAATTTAAGATCCTATCAACAGTATAGAAAAGATTAAATGTAGAATTTGAACTCCTACTAGTAATTGTAATGTTCCTTAACTAAAGTACGCGCGAACCCAATTCCTTTCTCAACTAGAGTACACAGACATAAAACTATGATACGACCATCATAATAACTATGAGTAACGAAGTACACGTTCGTACTACTTGGTATGTTCAAGTAGGTATCTCGATTTGTCGTTCAAGGCTACGCTTATTGTTGGTATTACGTGAATTACGTAACGCACTATTTTTAGCGTGGACTAAAAAATGCAATAGGGTTGACGACCTCCGGTTCAATTGACATGCCATGCAGTGTGTGATGTAAACGTGGTTCAGACATCCTAATAGTAAAATGGTAAGCAGCTACAGAGGCGCCTTCCTTATGCGTTTTCATTACACACTCCATATAAAGCTTGTTTAGTATTTACTATTAGAAATGTAATGTAATAGATAGTTGTGATCTTGATGCATTTTCAGATCGAATATTGTCTAACAAATATATTGCTGTAAATTTGACTCGTGTCGTATGATTAACTTCCTCACGTGATATGTTGTATGAATATGTTCTCCAAGGCTTTTGGCACGATATTTTTCGGCTGCATTACTAATTGGTGACTATTGCCATGAAATTTTTGATAAACTATGTCAATGTTTCAAGGCTTAGATAACATTTTGATTCAGTTTATTATACATAAAATATTAATTTAGATCCAATTTGATACTTTTAATCGTGCATTAATTTTAAGCTCTTATTACCGTTGGAATTCAAAACCCTTCGAGAGACGAGACTAAAAAGAAATAGGTCTGTAGCAAAACATCGTCGATATTATGTTGTAAATCAGAGGTTATTATTTTTCGTAACTCTTAAATTTTTACGACGGAAACTAAGAAGCGATTGGTGTCGCCGAGCGATACACAGATGTCGGCCCAGCTGTTTCTATGACAGTCACGTTTACGAATCTGGCAGCGTGTTTATACTACCGCACGCCGCGGGCTTGCCTCGTTAAATTTTTATTGCCACAAGGTCGCCACTTTATGGTCAATTCTCAGCTGTTATTGTTCGTTGGCAAACTTTTTTCTAACATCGAATCATAAAGGCCTCGTTAGCTTTGACAGTGATTATCTCTTAATTGTTATGACGTCGTAAACAGGCTATTGTACACACTAACAATGTAATCCGTTTAGTTTGGTTGATCTTGAATTGAGTAACGATAAAGGCTAATGGTACAATATTGGATTAGAGGCGTTTCACAATAACAAACGCACTCTCAGTGACGGTTTTATTGTGGAATGGTATCTGAAAATACAAATGATACAGACGCGCGTATTTTACGTCCGCGAGAGAGAAAACGTCTGACCCGGGACCTTACGCCCAAGTCCGGAACGCCATATGATAACAAACGATGTTTTGACTGCGATTTTGGCGATATCGACTTTCGCAGAACAGCCGCAAAGCGTTGAGTAATAAAGCAATTTGCGAGCGTGCCAACAAAACAATGGTCTCTGTTCTAAGCTTGTTTTAAAAGCTTTCGACACTGTGATTTAAAACCCTTTGACTTATACCTTATTTGTAAACACCTCGTAAGCACAAAGGATCGCTATTTTCAACAATAAGAGAAATTGCACAACCCTATTGCCGTGAACTCTTTGTTGTTATTTTTTTATCGAATGGTGAAAGCTGCAACCCTTTTTGGAAGGATTTTGGAGTCTTCAATCTAAAAACCTTGTGGAAGTTTTTGATATGTTAACAATAATTAGATATACACATTTTTACTTACCTTTATTAACAAGTTTAGCTTGTAAAGATAAAATTATGACTAAAACGAAGAGGCAAAGTTCACTTATTGATATTACCTTCATGGAATTCCTACCTACATTGATTTTTCCTCTTACCTACATTTTCTACACCTTTGAAATTATTCAAACTTAAAGTTCCTATATGCGTACCTATACATGCTCTAACATAAATAATTATCTGACTGAGATATAAAATAAAACTATTTTCATTCATACGGAATCCTAAGAAAAGAATTTACAATTTTTTTCTGCATCCAGCTACCTTAATTTTATTGGTCTTACAGTATTATGCCATTGACAACTACCTACACTGGTTTATTGTTTTCGGTGAAAGTTTCCACACAATGCGAACTTTTTAAACCCTTTCCAAACTTTTTTGCAACACTTTTTTGCAATCTATTGAACGTAATCCTCATTGTGAAGCAATAAGTGTAACGAAGTACGAATAATTACAAAACATAAAACATTGTAAAACAACAACAATAAATAAAACACTTGCTTGTTCACGTTGATAAAAATACTTATTTAGGTATATTTGACGCAGTACTTTAGGTCAAATTTTAAATCAAATCTTTTAAGTCTATACCTTAGGTAGGTACCTATGTAATAGGTACATGACATAATATATCCCGTAGGGTTTTGTGTAACTTTAAGAAGATTTCCCCACGGTAAGATCTACAATTGATAACCTGTCAATAATATGTACCTAATAGTTTTGTATAAAGTCATTAGCATCAATGTTAAGCTAAAATTCAATCCTCAAGTTCACCAAAAAGAAGTATTGAACTGTGAATACGTCAATTGCAATAATTCGACAAAGCATGTCAAATTAATAATTGCAACTAAATTGTACGGAAGGCGAGTCATAATATTGACCATTTACACACGAGCTTAAATGTATTCTATAAAGAAATTTAATACCATCGTTTACATTTTAATGGTTCGTTATTTAAATTTAAGCTCATTTGTAAATTGAAACTTAAAATACTTAAAGCTAAAAGAAAATAAATTTGAAACGATAAATACCATTGAACTCACCGCAGACCACGCGGTCGAAGGGGCTCATCCAATCTGGAAATGGAAAATCTATTATCAATCGTATTGAAAGTCCTTTGTTCCGGCAGAAATACATGCATCACACTTAATATTTTTTATAATCGCACCCAGAGAAAATATTAAACTTTTTAAGAGAAAGCTTTCTCTATCTGCGACTGTAGGTACTGCTTTGTTCAAGTTTTTAATTATCTAGTACGTTTTAAAATGAATAGGTAAGGTTTTAAATATTAGTAATTACAAAATATACAGTGTGTTTCAGAAATACTTGAAAGTATTATTTCACCTTTCTGATACAGATTGTATATTTATTGATAATTCCATGCACTGAATTAAAACACATACATGCAAACAATAAGCATAGGTATCATAAATATTCATCTCGTAGTAGATAAGATGTATTTCTAAGATAAACTCAAATATAATATTAAATTCTTGGAAATCACGTGCGATCTTCACCGCACTTTAAATTAAAATTAGTCAATTTGTGAATAATTCTTCAAGGAAAAACTATTAAAATTACATGCAAAATATAAAACATATAGGTACATAGAATTGCATTAAGTATATAAAAGTATGATTTAGTTATTGTTATTATATCAGTTATTTGAATAGCATGTGGGAACTTAATTTGATTACAATATCAACAATTGTAACAACAATATACTTAGGTACAACGTTTATTTAATTAATAAGTTTTTTCAACATTCATCATTTTCTTTGTGATTTATATTTTAGCTGTCATCGTGTTTGTGTCTCTACCTAAAATTATTTGGTACATTAACCATGAAATTATTTTATAAGCACAATTATACCACCTTAACTTTAGGTGGGTATGTTTCTATACCAATCGATTTGCTATTTGTAAATACTATCATAAACTGTTACTCTTAATTTCTTAACCTACGCAAATATTACAAATATGAACATTCTATACGCATTAGTAAAAATAATTTACAACTAGGTTGTACATCTTTGAAGATAAGGAAAATGTTCACTATGAAATTTCTTTTACATTTATTCGATACCTAGTCGAACTATAAAAACGTATAATAGCAAACACATTGGTAGAGATGTGTTATGTGCTCAACAAAGCATAACATTTTCAAGGGAACGCGATTGCAACAATGCTCACTACAAATAATTAATCAGTTTTTATCAAAACCTGTTCGTGTTATGTACACAATACTAAACTGATACATTTTATACTTTATCGCCATGACAATAAGGGTGCTAAATGTAATTAAAGATACGGATAACAACTGAGTCTTGTAGTTTATTGAATACGGTTTGATTGGATCTCTTTAATTAAATAGCAATTATCAGATAATTTACAGTCATTTATTATTGATGAGATCAACGATGGGAAACTAAGATAGTTACGAGCTTATTCTTTTGAAATTACTGCAATTGGAAACGCTTCCAATGTTTACATTTGATTTTCTTGCATTTTTATGAAGGTAGGTACCTACTTCGTGTTTCTAAATTAATTTGTGATAGTAGTAGTGTAAAGTAGTTTACCTACTGAAAGTTTAAAACGGCTTAAGAGCTAACTAAAGGGCTCGTTTTCGAATTTCAAATTTCGAGCGAAAGCATAATCTTATATGTCAAACTATAGACATGGACGATATCCCTGGCTGTCAGGTGTCAGTGTCAAAAACTATCAGCCAAGAGAAGCTTAATACGTACTCAAATTTAGTGTGATACTGTGCGTTTTGTTATTATATTTTTTGTCATTTAATACATCAAATTTAATACTCAGCACTGCAACTGTTAGAAAGGGGTTACGGTAACAGATTTTTTTTTTATATAGATTGCTATAATTCATCATTACGACGAATCAAGTTTAGGTACTGTTTTGATCATGAAGAAAATAGGTAGGTACCAAGGAATAAGTTTTCGTTGCAACCTAAAATTAAAAAAATTTACAACCGGGTTATTTATTTCATTTTCACTTCTTACTGCACCTATTTTACAAAAGCTATGTCGCATAAATTAATCGTCAATTCAATCCACCTGATCGTTTAAAATGTTAAACATTGACTCGTTTA
>LGAG01000003.1:2038922-2077155 GCA_001278395.1 Lerema accius
GAGCGCTGCGGGCTCCCGGCGCCCGGCGAGCCGGCCCCTAGCGCCGCCGCCCCCAGCCCTCCCGACAGCGACGACGACAGCGACGTCGACAACGACGACGACAGCGACGACGACAGGGACGCCTCGATCGGCGAAGCGCCGGCACCCGCGAACAAGTTCTGGTGGTGGAACTGCTGGTGGTACTTCGGGAGCATGCTATCGATGATGAACTTGGAACTCATCGCTCGGCGGCGACGCGGCGCGCGACGATCGCCTCGCGGGAGATGCGTTTATCGCCGGCGATTCGGATCGATTCTCGCGCGTGCACCTCTACTATGGCCGCGGATCGTTTATGACCCGCGTATGAGGCTCTACGACTCTGAATTCCCCGTCGTGGCGAACGTTACCGCTGCCGCGCGCCGCTCGCGAGATAGCGAAACGGAGCGCTTGCGTGCGAGCGAGAAGCGAACGTTGAGGGGCGACGCGCCGGAACCCTCTCCGTCTCATTAATTCCTACCTGCGTGGCTTATATTAGAAAGAGATAAAAGCTATTCGCTAACGACCATTCTGCCGGCCATTGTTCGTAATGGCGCCGGGCCCCGCGCTCCCCCGCGCCCGGCTCGTCTACGCCAATAGTGATCCGGTGCAGAACATTCACCGCCAATCACAAACCATTCCGGCACTTCTAGCTGTCAAAGAGAATGGTATCAAGCAGAACAGTGGCAATGCACACGATTTTTTAATTTTTAATATTTTTGTTAAAAAAAAATTACGAAAAAATTATGGAATCTTACTTATCTTCAAGAATTTTTGTCGCCATAAATAAAACTGTGTATTTTTCTTACCATTACAATAAATTAACATTAATAGGAATGTATGTAGGTATCTAAATATCACAGATAAAAACACACTGAGACCTAATTACAATTATATTTTTTTAAATAAATAACATGAAATATCCAAAAGTGTTTGAACCATAATTTTGCCTCATTAAACTTAATATTAAACGTATTTTTCCAAATAAAAATTATAATACAAATATTAACTATTTACTACACAGATTTTAAAGATAATTAAAATGAATTTCAAACAGTATATAAAATTTACAAAATTCATCATAATATTATCCTTATATATAAAGTTAATAATTCGATTAATTTTATCAATAATTTTCTTAAAATTACAAATGATTATAAAAAAAATTAATAAGAGAGTTTAAAAAAAAATGTAATATCAAAAAGTAAATTGCACAGATTTGTGTTACACCGGCCACGTGGTCGGACGAGTATCTTTCATCCTACTCAGACAAACATCCTTCTCCCTGTCGCACGTTTCATTCATCCTCACAAGTCGTAACCGCATTGAGCACGTGTGCAATAACAAACTTTACGACTCTTTAAATAAAACCGTTTATTGCGTGAGAATTTTATTTATTTACAACACTTTTGATTGTCGCTTGTGTTTAGTGCATGGTTTTTATAGGCTTAACTTGCCTTTTCAGCTTTATCAGGTCGGTGGTATGGCGGTGTGGCAGTAGAACATTGCATAAGTATAGGTTTTATGTTGTTATTGTGATGTTTATGGCGTAAACATATAGAATCCATGATACGGATAATTTAAGATCATTCGTTTAACGATGGGTGCATTTTTTATTGATTCTTAATTGTTTTACAGTTGCCAATAGTAAAGGTTAACGACGTCTCGTTTTATTGGCTATTTAGATAAGTTACAATAGAGTACGATTAAACTACTTGTACGTGAGAAAAATATTATAATATCAGGAAAAATAAATAGGTTCTTATTATATCTAAGTATGATATTTATGCTCATTCGTGATTTTAAGAGTAGATAAGTAGGTAGGTAATTTAATTACGTAGGTACACGTCGTTATTACTATAAGTTATTTAGTAGGTAGGACATAGGCTATTTAAATTACGGAATTTTAATTAAATACCTATGGAGCTCTACATTTTCATTCATAACACTTCTACATGATTTATTCATGACATTAAAATAAATATTTATATTTTGTTATTATATTTAATTTTATACAATTAATTTACTGTGTGTAACTTAGGTACCTTCTAAATAGAATATCTTTCTGCCTAGAATGACTAAGTTTATTTAGATTGATATTAGGTAGGTACCTAACTAGACAATGTAGAGTTCTGTTATTGACATAGATATTTATTCTAATTAGAAGTTTGATTTTATGATTATGAATTATCTATTTTTATACTCTAATTACCTTTTTCATTCTTCAGAACTTTTGTTAAGTTGGTAGGTAGGTCCAATTGGGATATTAGGTCCAATAGGTACCTAAGTAGGCACTTATTAGATATAATATTTTTCAACTAACTAAATGATCCAGAAAAATAATATAGGGGTCAATTAACTAGTAGGTACCTACCTACCTAGGTTCCTAATAAAAAAAACACAATTAGATATCTAATTCGTAACGATTAATAACTCCTACCAACAGCATGTGTCTACAACGCTACAATGTTTGAATAAGACGACTTAAAAAGCCGTTTAATAAAATATCAGGAAACTGTGCACCTATGTAAGATACCTTGGATGATACCATATTAGATGTATTTTAGATACCTACCTACTGAGTAACTCCTTCCCTACGTGTGCTATATTAGTCTACAGAGATAGGTGTTCTCAGCCACTACTAATTTATCTAGCTTCTCCACTTACGTATCTTCAAGAAAGTCTCATTGAAATTTTAAATCTTAAAAGCTTTTCCTTTAAAATTCGCGAACTTCCTTCCTTACCCACCTTTACCTAGCAACAAAAATTGTTCTACCTACAATTAGGTATAACTACAGCTGTAAACTTCTAGCATAGCAGACGATAATAAGTAAGGAGAAAGGCTTGAGGCATCTCATAACCAGCTACAATATAAACTACGGCCATAAAACCTTTAAAGCTTGGCTCGCGAATACGCACCCAAGTAGTTAGGAGTTATGAGCAATGTGCCAATAAATAATTAACTACAGATAGGCAAATAAACGTGGTTTGTTTCGCAAAGGAATGCCGACGAGTCCTCACGCCCAGTTATATAGAGGATCAGTGTATGAAGACTATTCTGAAGCCACAAACTCCCAGGTGGGCGGAGCGACTGTCCATCGTAAAAGTTCTTCACTCCTAAGGAAATTTACTACTATCGCCTGCGAGATTTAACGACCAGTTTATAGATCCAACGCTTTAAAATTCGATGTAAACTTGTTTTGTCACTTTGAAACGACCATCTTGTGGCAAAACTGACAGCGGTGATTATACCAATTGTGTAATTGAAGATACATGTCCTCCAAACTTTATTTGTTGCCAATAAAATAAAACTGAGTTTAAACTTACTTCCTGTGTGAATTGGAACTGAATTTTATAGTACCTACACTGCAGTGGGTCTTCGTATGTTTATAATACGCTGTAATCTAAATAAATCACTTAGGGATTTTGAAATAGAACTGTTGTCTACAAACAAAATATTGTATAGTTAGATGTATAATAAATGGTTATTATATGAATAACAGTAGGTAAATAAATTGTTATAAAAACACAAATTATTGTTTATACATATAAGTTTTAATTAATACATAAGGCACGTAGATACCTATTCATAGTAAATATTTAAAGCTTAATATAATTTTGTAAAGCTTCATTCAGAAATATAAAAAATAACTTACCCAATATGCGTCATCATAACCTGAAACAAAAATATAGAAATTAATTAGGCAAACTTAACTAATTAATGAACAGTTCTAATAAGAAACACATAAAGTGTAAAGTGAAATTTCGTCTAAGTATTGTGTATTACCCTAGTATACTTAGATACATAGAGACCTAGTTTAGCTGTCTACATTAAAACAGTTAAATATACCAAATTTACTGAAAATGTGAAATTCTTAATTACTCAAATCTTAAAAGCATTAAAATTTGTTTTAAATATCCACTTAGACGCATAATAGGTATAACTAGGTAAACAAGTAATATTTATTAAGCAATTCGAGTCGTATACAAGAAGTGGGGTCGTAGGAAATTTTAATTTCACGTCTAGAGGCGGACGGGGGCGCGGAAATTTGTGTGGCATAATAAGTGAGATTGTTGCGAAATTTGCTACAAGAAAAAGAAAGAGGGCCCGCACAACACTAGCGCGTTGATGTAATGTGGATCGTCCTTGATGAAATAAAAGCGTGTTAATATTTTTATGTATTTATTAAAAAAGTATGTTTTACTGATTCCTAAGCCAGTGCAGTGCAGTGGAAAACCATTTTGTATTTTACGAATATTGTGCTTAATTTATTTAATTTGTTTAACATTTTACGTATTTGCTGTTTATGCTTTGTTCTCTCTTAGATTTAACATTATGTACCTACCTATATATAGGTAGGTAATAAGTTACCTACAAAGATAATTTAGACACTTCAAAAATATAGCATCAGGCATTTATTCTATGGGGACCCTCCCTTAATATTTTTAAATTTTACGTACCTATTTGTTGTTATAGTGGCAACGGAAATACATAATTTGGGAAAGTTTACGCTTTCTAGCTACCTACCTGTTTATGAGATACAGACTGCCGACAGAGAGACAGACAGCGGAGGCTTAGTACCTACCTAATAGGGTTCCGTTTTACCTACTAGGCACACTAGAATCCAAAAAAAGAATCTCTTTTGACCTAGTAATATTAAAAGTACGAATGTAAGTCGTATCCACATCACACTAGCGTCAGGCAGCGGGCGCACGTGTAAGTGGCAGCTTCAATATTTATGTGCAATTTTTCCCGCGACCCCCCTCTCCCCTCGTGATAAAGGATGCAGTCGCTTCCCAACCGCACCCAAATTACGAATAGATGAATCCCTTCATGGTTAATATATCAATTATAAATACGTTTAAAAATATGGTTGTGGTTTTTTACCTGATTGCGTAAGGCGAGTAATGTTGTTCTACCGTATGTATGTATTTACCTATGTCCTTTTTTGGCAAGCTCTAGACTATAACTGGGCCATTACAAACGTGCTGACTACGTCATCAATCATTTTGTCATATCTCTCGTTCACACCTATAGGTACCTATATTAGAACTCTCACTCCCACATTCCAGCGAGAGTTCCGATGTACCTATAAGTGTGAACGAGAGATATGACAAAATGATTGATGACGTAGTCTGCACGATTGTAATGGCTGTACTTATAGAGACTAAAATGCTTGACGGATTTTAACATGGGATGTCATTAGATTCGTCTCAATTTCAGAATGAAATTGTAATAAAATTGTAATAGTCAGATTTTTTGTTTTCTGTTAATGATTAGGTACTACTTACCTATTTAATTAATTTAATTAACCCCATCATAGCTGCTCTTTTGGTTAACTTACTAAAATCACATAGCAATAAAAACTACATCTTCTTAATATATAAAAACTCAGCGTACGTGTGTTTGTCACTGAACTTTTCCTAAACGGCTCGATCAATTTCAATAACATTTTTGTGTGGTATTTTAGAGGTTGGTCCCTCTCAGTGGTAGGTATCGTTTCGAACCAAAGTTAGACCGGTCAGATAGTGCTGTTGTCAAGACACTTCAAGGAATCAGCCAAACTATTAAAGTTATTGTAACGTCGTCAAAGCATTAAGGTACTAAATTACTAAAAGTACCTACTACATAAAAATTTAAGGTCAAGGGCCTACCTACATCCTGAGAGAAAGTTAGGGATGAATTACGTTATAAGAGATAAATTACGTGACAGAACAACGACGGATCATCTAGCAAAATTATAAATTTTCCATTGAAAATATCGTACTATCATAGTAAGTCTGCCTTTCTAACGAGACAAGTTGAACATCAATTTCAACTTAATACTTTTTATAGTACCATACTAAAAGACCAGAAGCATCACTAAAAGCATTTCCCCGACAATAGCACTATAACTATCATTTCTCAATCAACGTAGTGTCTGTAGCAGTAATATTATTCAAATAAAAACAATTTCAATTTGTTCCCAAATTGAAACAGAGAGCAGGCGGCGTGTTATTACATTTGGGCGGAGGTTAGCTGCGGTAGAGCGTGTAAAGTGGCGATAGAGCCTTCCCACCCGGCCGTCTCATTGCCTATAACACCAGCTTCGGGCTTTCCTCAAAAGCCTCCGAGAACGCCTCAAATTTAGCGACTTTTCGCTCTCAATACTTTTACGCGACATTTAGACGCGCTCTATGCGTCGGGAATGTATGTTCGTCATTTTTCTCTTTTGCTTTTGTACGTGAAAAATATAGTTTTATATAGCCGCTCGTAACACTGTCTCAGGGTTCGCTCACAATAGGGTGGTAGTACGGTAAACGGTATAATCAAGGTAGGCATTTCTTATTTAGCGAAACACGCCGTTCTACGATGTTTCCTTTAGATAAAGTCCTCGTTCAATCGATAGATCAACCCGCCTGATTTTCTTTTCCTTGTCTTTCGTGTTACTTTAAGAGGATGTTTTAGTTTTAGGTTTTGTGTAGATACACTTTACCTACATCAGAGATAAAAAAATAAAGAGAGATATGATCATAGAGGCCTGTCAGTAACAACTAAATATTACTGTTATTCATTGTGAACTATAAAAAGAACAAAATTTTGTCATCACCTATTAAGAAGCATAGTGTAATGGTTATCTAAGGAGTACAGTTTAAGTTGGTAAGTGGTGCTAATGTCGTGATTATTCAAAGAATTCGGTCAACTATAAGAGTTATTGAAATGCCGTCGTAGCAATAGTTGACCAATATCACGAGCATTTAGTAAAAGTCTATCAAAATTGAAGGTTGGGAATACCTAATATGAAAATCTAAGCCAAATAAGGATTAGCCAAATAATAAAGGACAAAATATGCAACAGAACAACGTCTGCCCGGTCTCCTAATTTTGTGTTGATTTTAATATGAATATGAAAGTTATTCACATAGGAGTCTTAGTAGAATAAAGTAGCTATAGTATCCAAACTGATTCTTTGTCTTCCAAAACTGTCCTACTGTGTCAACTTAGATTAAATTCAGATTGCACATAGGTAATTATAGGATTTGACAGTCCAATATTCGCAAAGGTGTTAAAAAGATTCTGTTTAGGAATTCATTGTAGTTAATTTGTAACTAAACAGTGTAGAGTTGTGCGAATTTTCGGATACTCATTGGCAAAAAACAATTAACAACCTTACTGAATGTAACTGGCAATGACACAACAGTTTGTTCTTGTATGTAGCTAAATAGCTACCTAAATGTTGTTTGGAGGTAATCATACAGTGTGTTTCAAACCTTAATATTGTAAAATAGGTAACAGTTTCAAGATTAAGAGGATCTATTCATTCATCTTCTTTTCAACTAAACCTATCTCATACGAGACTTACCCTTTAAAATAAGTGAACCTGTTATAATAGATAATAATGATAATGATGATTACAATTATTGTTCTTCATTTTATTATAATACTATTTATATTGTAAATTTTGACATTCGTTAAGTAAGCTATTTCCTAAGACCAAATAAATGATTTGAATTTGACGTCATGATGTCATGCTTCAACATAAAAAGTCTAAAATATGAAAGTGCAAGGTTTATGTTTACACGATCTAATGGACAAAATAAATTAACGTGGATAATTATCTTTAGATAAAATATAGATGCCACATAAAGTACCTACATGAGTACGTGACAAGTAAAATCTTTTAAAAACTCCGCTAATTAACTGTTTGTCAAAATTACAATCTCAGCACATTAACATTTTATCTGCCGTACGCAGGATACTTAATTGGGTATTTCAAAGAGCATCGCGGGTGGTAATGCTTTTGAGAGTTAAAAATAACACCATATTTTCGTTGTCCGCTGAAATAAATATGCCTTAGTAATTGAGATAAAAAGATGGCTCAATGTGGTATCGGAGTATGGTGACAGTTCATACTTAATCGTTACAAACAAACGAGCCTCTTAGTCTAAGGACCTTTTTTAAACCTATCTTTATTTTTTTAACCTAAGTATACCTATATCTATCTACCTACATTAAACATTAGATATAAACAACAACATTAGGTACAAAATATTTTTAAATCAAGTTCCTACTAAAGTCAAGTAAACGATACGAGTTTATTCGTTACATAAGAAAACAATAAATATCAACCCTACTATCCTGTTAATTCTATCAGAAATATCAATTTTGAAATGTAATTACCTTGTCTTTATTTTATACGGAATAGTAAATTCAAAGTCTTTGTTAGGTACATTTTCTATATCTACCTACTGAAGTTCCAAATTCGCAACACCAGAGCCATCTCTATGTTCTTTGTTGAAACAAGTTGCCTACAAAAGGTTGGAAAAATTATCTAGTAAGCAAACCTCCATGTCTCAGTTTATTAGAATTTAGTAGTGGTAGTTTTAAAATGTGTTACATTTTGTATATAAAAGAGAAAGATTTAATTATTTACAACTTTTAAATTAAAATTCACGCACTTAATATTTCTACAAAGAATTTCCTTATAAAATTATTAGTAACACTGCCATCTCGTGGAGGGTGGTGGAACTATCTCGGGAACTTGCTTACTGCATTTTGCACGCTGCAGTTGCGCCCTCACTGGAATCTGCATATTGGATTTTCTTTTGCAACTCTGTTTGAAGTGAGACAGAAATTGGAATAGCAACGTGGAATTTCGAAGTTAATTTATCTAAGTATTTTCTTTGTACCTTTCCATAGCTAAGTAAATCCTAAAGTTATGCAAATATAAATTATGTAACCCAATATAATTTTTTTAAGCATATTATTATCTACCATACTTTAGGTTTGTCATTAGATATATCACAATATACCTAGGTCAATTTTACGACCTAAATATAAGTCTCCTACATAGATACAGTTTTTCTTTACTATCTCGAATCTATATTTGGAAGGGCGGTATAGTTAAATACCTAAGTATCTACCTAATACCTAACTAATTTGGTGACACAACGTAAAGAAGTACCTATTAATGCAGCGAATAAAATAATTTTTCTAATAGCTGCCCTCGGATAGCAACGCTGTTGGTATACCTAATCGATCCTAAGCTGTATATATCAATACCTAGTTTTATACGGGATGAGGCCGAGGAAGTGACCTCGACCGGAAGACACACGAAGATCGTTAGACCGGATGGAGTGAAGAACCTTCATTTAGGTCGGGTCTAACTGGTGGAACAAGTTAGGGAAAACTGGCTTTGTATACTTTTTGGTTATAGATATATTTGTTCTAAATATCTCAGCTAATAATAGGCATGTAATTAAGTTCATTATTGCTTATTAGTAAAAAAAATAATTGACACCTACCTAAATAATATACCTACATTTTCATCAGAGTAATTCAATAATATACCTTCTATAAAATTTCTATACATATAGGCAAATTTCTCTTTGCTACCCATTAATCTTATGTAGGTACCTAAATAGGTAACTTCAGTTAAACCTGCTAATGTAATTACCTATTAGTCCACTTAGATTATATACCTAAATACATATTATTATAACCAACCTATTAAACTACCATCTAACCAATAAAGCGCTTACGCTTGTCTTTGACAGGAAATCTGACGTAGGTACCTATTTAAATTTAATTTTATGCCAGAATTCAGTCCAAATTCAAAAATATATGTCAATGTACGGGCGCCGGGAGGGTTACAGAACTAGATGTCGTGCAAACGCTCTACCGCGAATAATATCGCTCGTTGTCTAAATAATGACACCATTCTCACGTTCTTCTCTGATTTACAACCCTGCACAAAACCGCTATGAGACTCCGTAATCACACCTACCGCAGCCACTTTATTTTTGGACCTTATATATTTTTTTCACACGCAACGATTTAGAATTTTTATCACGTAAATTTTTCTCCTCGAAAGGGAAACCCCTATTGTCATTCGGCGTGGATAGCTCGTTTCCTTACAAACACGTGTTCGAAGATGTGTATACGTATTACGTATATGTAAGCATATTCGCAGTAGGTAGTTATTTCAGTCACGCAATTTCGGATCGTTGAGTTCTAAATTTTCGTTGTTGCTTTTGGTAGCGTCGCGTTTTGGAGTCGACTGTGACTCAATTAAGAAGAAATATTGGGGATAGACATGAACATGGTTGTATTCACAGTAAAAGTTTAATCTGTGGTACATCTTAACCATTTAGTCGGAAAGTTACGAACGCATAAAAGATAGCAAGGCCCTGTATTTATTTACAAACTGTATTTTAAGCTGCTGAAAATGTGTAATATTGTTTCAGCAAGCATATAATTTTCTTAGAGTTTGTTTCAAGGGATCAAGTTGTTTTTTTTTAAATTACATCACAAGCTCCGCTCTTATCTAGATAGAACGAAGAAATATCTCGTCATTACCGGCCCTCTTTGATGGAAGTAATTTAGAAATATCTCTACCATCGTAACATATTTATTTATACGTACATTTTCAGAAACAAACTTAGTACAAACAAATTAATTACAAAATTACGTATAGAAATATTGTAATTTTCACGCTATTTTAAAGTACAGTTAATTATGAATTTTCGACTTCTTTGTCACTATGATACAAGTGAAATTCTATTAAGAAATGGCTAACCTACAGTTACCTACGAGCTTGAAGGTACCTTTGTTAAAGTTATGCAAATTAGACTTTTCCAGTAGGTACAGCTTGGAGGTTAAGGCAACCTTACAAAGAAAGGTCAAATTAGAATTATTCTTTTTCTGAGCTATTTTAAAGAGTAATTTATTGATTTACTTTCAGCTGTAAACTATTTTTTGTTTTTATTTTTTATTTTACTCTTGTCCATTGTAATGGACATATCAATCAACTCTTTTTTTATACGAATATGATGTAGTTAGAAATTGTTTCCGCAATGTGCAAAACTTACTGAAAGTGTACTTTAGTAGTTTACCTAATCTTTTAGTAATAAAAATCAAATTAACATTTATTTTACTGCAAAGCAACTGCGATTTATCGATAAATTTTATGAAACAAGTACCTAACGTTTCATTTGTTGCATGTTAATTAAACAAACCTGAACGTTTACGACATATTTCATCGTAAACTAATAGGTTACCTATTACTTACTACCTTAAGGTAATACGAAATCAATTACTTTACGTTATATATTAGGTATATTAAATATCTGAATGTGCTATTATGTATTCCTTCGTATTAAATTATTGACGTAATACATATTTTATGCCTTGGCGTTTGGTAAATAAGTTTAACCTATAGGTACCTTGTAAGATTTTTTTTTATTTGAAAAAATATTTTGTAACTATAAATTCAGTAAATGGGGAGATAATACTTTATATTACTTGTTATTACATTTTATTTTATATATATTTTTAAAAAGAAGTGCAGATAAATTACATTTAACATTACTATGTTTAATAGGTATGTCTTATAAATACATTTACATAACTTAGCAAATAAATAGAAAGTTACACAAGCTCAGATTTCCCCATAGTGATTTTGTCGTAGGTACCTACCGACATGTTGTCTAGATGGTTATTAAAATAGATTCCTTTCCTAATAGATTTAATGACGGATCAATGTATTCCATCTAATGATCCATATCCAGTGACAAAAAGTTAAGTACGCTCGAATTTGGACCACTAAAAAGTCATGGTTTAATTTCGACCGCCGTACCGACCTTTAGTTTTAGTTTTAATATAATACCTATCTACAGTCCTACACAAGACCACAAATTACAAAGCAAGGACCTTTAATACAAAATGGAAAGAAATCTTTAGGTGCCGGAAATTCAATTAATTGAGAATAATGTGAGTGACCACAAGTGTGTCAAGTGTGTCAAGATGGCGACGTTGCAATAAATTAATAAAGGACGTAGGTACCGCTGGGCTACATCTTCAATTCGCGCTAACAATTGGTTCAAGATCACTCAATCGTTGTGGTTAAGGTTACCTATTGTTTCGTCTTGTAAAACTTATTCAAGAAAGAATTAAGTATTTCATGCGTCAATTTATGTTAGATGACAACTATTGTTTAACTACAGTAACCAATTTTGTTTGTAAAGCATACAATAGACACTTGAAAGACGTAAGAAGAACAGATGACTACTTATTTAAGGTAAGGTGGGGTAAGACTTACACACGGGGCAAGACTAACACTGTCTATTATCTCGATATGCACTTGAAGAAACGACATGTGTGTGTTTTAGCCGGGAACATTTACGTTTGTTCTATCTTACAGACTGGAAGAATTTCGTATTTAAGCTATACGTATCGAGATAATAGACAGTGTTCGTCTTGCCCTGTGTGTTAGTCTTACCCCACCTTACCTTATGTATTTTTTTTCAATATTTTTCAAAACTGCGAAAGTATAACGCTTTTTCCAAAACTGAATCTTAACTAACTGATCCTCTGCGTCAAAAAATAAAATTAGTTTTCATCGAAATTGGTTGTGCTGTTTTCTCAAGCTAGAGTACATATTGGTACAAGAATTTCTCGTATTATACGTTATTTCATGGGTAAGTACCTATTTAGAATTTCTGTGCTCATTGACTGCTGCATTTATAAGATAGGCTTACTATCAAAATAGTTAATAGAAAATACAAACCACCCTCAAATTAAATTGGGTAAAACAGTCATAATATACCTATTGAATTCATACCATATACACCTTGAGTATAAGTTCCTAAGTAAACCTTAATCTAATACTAGAACAAAGTAATGTAGGTATCCAAATAAAATATGAATAGTTATCTATAACTTTGAGTATTCGTATCCTATTCACCAAGACTTTCGCTCTACGCACTAAATAAGAATAAGGTATGAGCATACAACTGATAATCGTATCTTCTCTATTTAAATTTCGTATGTATAAACATACATAGGTGTTAATAAACTTTCTTATATCAGTGTCACCTGCGTGTGCCCGTTAGCTCATAAACGTTGCACTTTACAAGGGCCCTACGACTTTTGCGAGACTTTCATTATATAAAACCTATTTCTTCGTACTAAGAAACTGTAAATGATTTGAATTTGTTGCAGGATAGTAACAAAGATTATTAAGAAATTCATGACTTTAAGTAGTCAATAAATACTTATATGGACATTACTATTAATTTATAAATTGACATGAGGTCTTAGGTCTTACCATCATAAAAATAAAAAAAATACAAGAGTCTGCCTATGGGGTCAATTAAGTCTAAAGACAATAATATCTATCTCAACTCATTCGATATCTTTGTATCAATGCCAAAGGGGTCCACAAGTTTTACCTTCACATATATTTTTAATAAAGCCAATTTATAAAGGCGTCAAAATGCTTTAAAAATCTGCTGGATTTTTTCAAATACCCCTAATAGCCAATTTTCTCCGATTTTTTTTCGGAAAAATTAATCTTTAAACAGCTCTGGTGTAAAATCAGCAATAGGTATGGCTCTTGGTAACTTTTTCCTTTCCACCGTCGATATTTTTTATAGATATCCCGAGGTAGGTAATAAAGGAAATAATTCTTGATTGAAAGCATTAAAATCATCAGATGAAATGAAAATACGTTAAATACAAAAATGTATTTTTTTATTTATTTATTTATTAACTAACCCAAAATAATATTTTTTACCTACCTACTTATATCGTTGAAGAATCCCCCAGAAAGAAACAAAGACATGGAAGTAGGTATATTGACGCAATATCACGAAAAGGAAATAGCCTCCAAGAAGCTCGTTCCTTAAAGTGCCGACCTAAGTGAATATATTTCACATTAAAATAAAATATTGTCATTCCATTCTCTTCATTTCGCGCGCCTTATATCCTCAGCTTTGTATGTTCCAGCCTATATTTCTCGGTGTTTTTGCTTCTAGCATTAGATATTATAACGATGAATCTTGTATAATATTATTGCATCGAGATGTACGAGTATTAAATATCTGTGGTTGCGTATTTTAAGGTAGGTATGTAGCTCTAGTAATATTGCTTAGAATTTTTTTTTGATGTAGGTATGAGCTGTATATTTTTCTATTTTTATTTACGGTATTTTTTTATTATAACCCTAACCTATGTTAACCTAATAACAGTTAAAATAAAACTACATTATAACTAAATGAAGTAAATGTTTACAAATTAATTTGTACGAAGATAGGTAAAAATTTTACAAATATCTACCATCCGTTCATATAAGTATAAAAGTTTTTGGAAGATACGACTCTCTATATAATGGTTATAATCCTTATCTCGTCATATGAAGTAAGTTTACACAAAAAAGAAGTTTAACATAGCGACTTGAATCATAGCTTGCAGTGTACGAGTACCCTAAGAAAGTATTTCCCGCCCTCATATTACAGCACTGCAGCTCAGATAACAAAGGTGGCGCATTCACAACACTAGCACCCCTTCACAGATGGGGCTACTGTATTTTGCTAAATACAAGATAGTTTCGGTTTTGGTCGCTAGATGTCGCTGTTCTTAATTATGTAATTTTGCTGAGCATGAATAGATATAACTTTGTATGCTAAATAAATCTACTTATAGATGAAAGTAGATAATTGATAAAACTAAATCATCAAAAAACTTCCTTTAAATTACAGTTTGAAATAAAAATTGTGCAACAGGAATTTCTTTAGTTATTTATAACCATTACGTAATCACCTGTAATGGCAATTAGTCGATTGAAAAGAACCTTTAAGTCAACTCAAACGCAAAAGTCGTAACTCTTTAAGTCAGGTACCGTAGTTCCATAAGTTAGAAAATCACCGTTCTCTTACAAAGCGATGCAATATATCCAATTGTTTTCGTTTTATGACTCCCCAGTTATTTCAGTAGCTAGTCAGACATAGGGTTAGTAAACGACGAACGATCAACGATCAAAGTTTATTTTCATCCCTTTTGAATTTCTTGATTAAGATAAGTAAGTATTTACCTTTAATTTTTTTGACGTAGGTAGGTAGGTAGGTAGGTGACCTATTCATTAATTATTTAAACTGCGCATATACGATAACAAACGAATTAGGTATACATAAATTACTTGCCTCACTTAGAATTACTTTACTTCGAGATACAGTTACCCTAAAATAGGTATCTAAAACATAGCTATCAAAAATTAGGTTTTACTCATTTTCCATTTTCCCATAGAAAACTTAGGCAGTCTACTAATTAACAGTGTGTCGATTTATCAGTGTTTTTACTATGCATGTTTTAAAAAAAAACAATGAACAGTTTTAAACCTTTCGTTCGTATATATTTGAGGGTGTGTAAAGCACCTTATCTGTAGTTATTCAGAAAAGGGTTGCGTGACAGGACAATACCGTAATGTTGATACCTGCATTGCCGGTGTCCTGCATTTCTGTATTGTTATTTAGCGGTTAATTACTGGTCAAAACAACAGTTTTTCTAACAATTTCAATTCGTACTTTTTTATCTTTTTACGAAGTCTTTCGATATTCTAAGGTACGAGTAAGTTTTTTAAGATTTATTGCATAATTTATGTTATTATGTAACAGTTTTTATTGATCTTTTGAAATTGTGTTTGGTATAGTTATATACATTAAACATAAGTTATTAAGGCAATTTTAAGGCAATACATAACAATTTTATCTAAATATCAGGCAACTTAACGACCTAACCTATACTAGCTATTAAATCTTATTTTCAAATTGCGACATCAACGACTTTACTCCGCCAACTTGTAACATTGGATAATCAGTTTTATTGAAAAGATAATAAAGTTCGATTCCATATAGTGTATTGAAAACAACATATTAGTTTGTATCTTAATGGCATTCGTATAGGTATGTACAAACTTAAGTGCTTCGCGTATCAATATTGTAAGACATGCGGCCTAACTATATGCCTCCATACAATGCAAGAAAATTTCACAACGTAAAACCATAAAACCATCAGACTATTGCCCAACCCTTTGAGGTGTAATAAATATTTCTGTCATTGCCCTAAGAATCTTATCGCAGAGTAAGGAATTTTGAATTCTGTTTTCAGTTAATAAAGCTTAGTCTTGCTTGTTAAAGGAAGACAAAAGAAGACTAAAGCACCTTTGTAAAAAGTTAACTGTGAAAGTAATTACAAACAAAGAAGACTATAATCACAGGTATTACGGGACAAAACAAAATCGTCTCAGTGTACATTTGGTTGCAAAACTGCGTAGTACCTACTATTTTAATAGTAACTAATAGTGAATATTTACGTGTCTATGTTAATGTTATATCTACTGATTTAACTGATCGTGTGTGGTCTGATTATTTTTTTATAAAAATAAACTGGTTTTGAAGTAAATATGGATATCTCATGTGGAATATTGGAGATAGATCATTAAGCTCCTATCACTGATTTGAAGAGAGATCAGTGAAGAAAAGGAACAGGAAAAACAAGAGAAAGTCGAGTGATCCCGGGTACAGGTAACAAGCATTTTTTTAACATAGGTAGATTAGATAGGTACTATATTTTCAAACTCTGTATTTTATTGTTAGCGTAGTTTTAAAATATAATAGAGTAATATCATCGCAGCCCAAACAGAAGCTTTGAATAAATACAATACTTTATTCAAGTAATATTACTCTGAATTATTTTATAGGAGTCTAACGGAAAAGATAAAACTAAAAAAGGTAAATCGTAGTGAAACTTGTATATTTATGGCCGACAACTCAAACAGGAAACATACCACTATGCAAATTACATATTGGCAGCATTATTAATTATAATATTTTTATTCGTTCCAACACCTCACTCTTTTAGAATACTAAAATGATTTTATCGTAGTTTTTGTAATCTTTCTAACATTATCATTCATAGTAAAATTCGCTTTAAATGTATTTGATAGTATCAACCAATAAGACACTGGTTATAACTAAAAGAAAATATGTATTTATCTTATATACACGGAAGCAAATGGTTAATGGATAGGCTAATCACAAAAATAAAACATTCAAGTTTCGATCAAAACAAATATAGTAATCCCACCTCTGATAACCGCATCAATTTAGTATGGCGCTTAGATATCAATAAAAACATTTCTGAGGTTGCATTGCTGTAAACTGTCTCATAAAACATTTTATAGTCCATACGTACACACATTAAGCAGATACACAAAACTATAAATCATCATTAATATCCGTTATAAACAAAACTCGCGGCAAGGGTTTGGCTGAGTAAATAATTTTATGACTTTTACGACCTTGAATTGTCTCGCGAATTTTATTGATGTACTAAATTAAATTTAGATCGATTTGATTTATGTTTCCCTTTACGTAGGCAGATAATGGCGATTGTCATCTTTATTAACAGTAGTGGAATTGGGATTAGATGTCATTATACTTTGTAATTTTATGGTCATTCCAAATCGCTTATACACTCGTTGATACACTCGTATCTACGCTTAAAAATATACGTACTAGTGTCTCTTTTGCTTCTATTACTGAAACAGGGAAACAAATTATTATTTATATACCTAAAAGCATTCTATCTACAAGATTAGAAGTTCGCATGTAGGTATAGCCACAAAATAATATGGCACATATTGTCTGTCCAAAATAGTTGAAACTATAGTGGCTCGGAACTTCACGTACCTACTTACTAGTTTCCCAATTATCCTCTCCAAACGACACAGTCGGCGGAAGCCAATTTAAAGTTAGCGACAAACTGGTTAAAAAGCAAAAGTTCCTTTTCAACTTTACCCGTCTTGCGACCAAGCCTTTTATTTTTACTTATTTTACAACCAGTCCTTTATGAGGTCCGGCCGTGATGTGAACCTTAGCATAGCGCTCACTGTTAGGTACTTACGTATATTTTCTTTTATATTAGGTACCTGGTAGCACGAATACTCTCGTAAAGTTTAAGCCTTTGTAACGTACAATCTTCTTTCCTTCAATAACAGAAATTGCTGAACAGTAATAGTAGTACCTAAATATTTTTAGTACCTTTTTATACCTTACTTGATTACTCCTAGTTATTATACACAGGTACGCTGTACTGAAAACCTTAGAGGTATTTCGTGATTACATTGAATCGATAGGCACTAATTTTATCAATTTGACATTCAAGAAATGTGAAATCAATAGTAGAAATAAGAGCTACTTCGTAATCTCTTATGTAATTTGATTAATGAGTAGGTATAACAAAAAAGACGGTATCCTAACATGAAAAAATTACTCGGGTTGATACTGTATCACGTTATAATTTTTACAATATACCCACAGCGTAAATACACAAACGTGTTGTACCTAAGTAGGTACTGTAAAAGTAAATGAGGGTATTTCCATAATATCTACTTAAGTAAACTAATGTTTTAAGTACGTAGCTGAAACGAATGTTAAATTACTTGCTAAGCTCCGCCAGCTACTTTCTTAGAGTAATCAAAGTTAAATATTCAGCGCGCGAAACAATTTAAGCAGGGCGATTGTAGAAAATTGGAAAACTTCTTAGACAGATAACGGTGCACGTGCCCGTCTAAAACGGCCTTAATTAGTGACCCTTATTGCAGTGACAGTTAACAAAAATTCACCAGATTCAAATGAACATTATGGTACAGACTTAATGCCAGAGTAGGTAAGAAATTTTTCTTGGGAACAAGAAATAAGGCTTTGAAAATTCAACAATTAGATACATTGCGTACGGGTAACTAAAGGTTATGTAACAACTACAATACAATAACGATAGGTAAACAAACAGATAATTGAATAACAGATGTTTTTAAACATAATAGGGATATAGCTTTCATTTACAAATTTTAACTAATGAACTTACTAAAGTAATTAAGTGTTGAACCTTAGCTTATTTTACAAAAAAAATGTTTAGAAAATCGAATGTTTAAATAAGATGAAAAATCAAAAGACACAAGTTCTGTTCACTATCAAATGAAATTCCCAAGTTTTATTGCTCTATCGTAGATGGTAGACAAACTATAGCCTTATCTCGGTTAAAGTCATATGAAGCTTGAACTTACGAAGGGGAATGGCTAAATGTAATTTACTGACTTTAATTAAAAGAAAGTCAAATGTAGGACCGTAATGTGAAAACGTAGGTTATTCTTGGGTTCATTTTCTTGAGAGGACAAACTAGACCAGTGGTTTCTAACCTTTTTAATATCGTTACCTGTAACCTATGAGGAAAACTGATTTTACCCCGTCTTTAAAATGTTATCAAAAGAACAATAACATTTTTCTGTATTTTTTTATTTTACGATCCTAATAATTAGGTCTTTCATTACCCCCGTAAAAAGGGGGGGGGGGGGTTAATTACCCCCAGGTTACGCACCCAGGAACTACACCAATGCTGCCCTCTATGTAAGTGTAAGTCAAGACATGATAACGTCTCGAAGTTTCTATTACACTGTCTGTAATTAAGTGCCGACATTAACAAAGGGGAACTTCACTCCCATTGAATTCACTTTTATCGCTTATGGAATCTTCTTCATTTTTGTAACCCTTTAAAAACATTAACCCTATCCTTGGAAATTTAGATCCAATTTACATTGGAATTTCAATAGCAGAGGAACACAGTAGCTTATGCCTTACTTTAAAGATCCAGATAATGGACCTGAATATTTAAGTTTTTAAATAAGACACTCGAGTACCTACTAGTTGTATACAGGAAGAGGAATTTCTAAGGCTTATTGAGTAATATTTTTTTGGTTATAAAAGTATACAAGATACTCAAAACTGATTCAACGTTCAACAAGACCTGGAATAACTATTTATCAAGCTTTCTCCATTATTCCACTAGGTACATAAAAATAGGTACCTACCGAATGTAAGTGGCTAATACTTCTAAGTATAAGGTACGTGTCTTTCGAACACTTGATTTTGTTAAGTGCTTGAGAGAGATGCTTGTATAAATTGATGAAATCTTCTCATCCCATTCTATATGAAGTTTAGTAATAGTAAGTACTATGAAGTATTGTGTAAATTTTAAGTATCACACCTATTCGGTTGGTTTAAAATTTAAAGGAAAATCTCCACGAACAAAATACGACGATAAATCGATTATCAGAAAATTAATATTCACATGAAATTAAACAAACAAATAATAAATTGTAAGGCCTCCGAAGGACGCCCAACATGGAAGCGGCAATAAAAACTCGTATTGACAAATCAGACAATGTTGTTGTCATGTGCGAGAAATCAGAAACCACCCGCTATTATGTTTTGTGATTGGGCCGCATTTTCCCTTAAAGTTATTGCTTAATTACGTGTATAAGTCTCATAAAACACAGAATCTATACACCTATAACGGCATAATGCGTGTACACACTAGGGCTACAGAAATGGCGTTTTTAATTAAAATAGTGGTTGTAGTGGTTACATTCTATTGTATAGGTCTAATGTGTAATAGGGACGTCTGACGTGGACGGATGCTATATTCTTAGGTAAGTAGCATCGCGTTTATAATAGCAATTAATAACCTCTCGTATGTTGTTAATGACATGCGTGTAGAAGGTAAATTCTATTTCTGGTTCCGTTGTAACAATTAATTTTTGTATCGATCGCAAAAGTCGACTACTGAAAATCCGGATTAAGAAATTATATTTTTATTACGTAGCAATTACATATCACTTCATAAAAATTAAAATCGATTATCGAAATCGATATTTAAATGTACGAAGATATTTGACCATGTCGAAAGATTTTATCTTCAACTGAGTACCTACGCTGAAGTGTTTTTGTTAAGGGCCAAAATGGGTACGTTGGTCATGTATCAGTACAGGTTTATTGTATAGGACCTACACAGCATTTCAAATTTTATGACACAATCAATATTATCAACCTACGAGCTTTCATCTGTTATTTTATTGCATTTCACACGTAAAATATTAAGTTATTAACTTGATACCGATTAATAGTAATTGTGGATTCGTCAAGCGAGGTTCTAATAGTACACGATGGGCGGTGAATTCGTTTTTAATCATAGGACTTTCGTAATAGTTTCTGAATAATTTGAGTCAGTCAATGCACAGGGTAAGTTTCCCCTTAATTTAGACTCACGCCTAAGTTTCGAATGTAAATCGGTTGGATTGTGCCCGGCGTCATATGGTTCTGACAGCTTTTAAAATATGCTCACGATATACACATGCTCCTTTATTGTTTAGGTTATTTACGGGAAGGACCTTTCGATGTACTTTCGTGACATTTACCTGGTCTTTCGTACATACTACATAAATATTAATTTGTAAATTTGTTGTCCTAATAGCGCTTTTGAATTACTGAATTGTCAACATTAACAAACTTAGTGCATGTCAAAATTTCAAATTTACACTATTACGTAATTATTATAAGACAAGCCAACGGCAGAAAATATTGCGCCGTCTGACATCTCGACTTAAAAAATCTTCCTGATTTGTTATTATAAAAAATGCAATACATACTATAAACTATGATGTTTTCTTGTTTCCAATTACAATATTGTCGTACAGAAATAATGAGGATCAAGATTCAAAAATTTCACCGTTGACGAGGTTGTCGGAAATAAAATTTTTGAAAAATACTTTTTTTCTTCTAGTAGGTACTTTATGTTCTTCAATGAATCCATATTCTTAACTGGTTCAAAAAGTGTTTAAAATAATATTGATGCTCTTGGGATAGCTACATATTTTTTCAAACCAGTAGTGACAATGATTTGAATAAGAAACGACATTGTCTACAAAGATTTGTATGAAGCTTTTTAAATTTACGACGCAATAAGGAAATGCTGAGACCAGGCATATTTTGACGAAAGGATTGAATGGTTCATTATACTAAGTTCTTTGTTGCTTTTTTAGGGTTTTTGTGATGTCCAAGTTTATGTCAATCTACTATTGTTGTCACGACCTATTGTTTTTCTTCAATATTTTATTGCTTGTTTTCATAATTTTTTGAAGTGCTTTTTGTTTTCTAAGCCAGAAACGAGGAATTTTAAAATCGATTTATCTAGGAATGACGATATTCTATTTTTATGTATGGGTTAAAATTTCAACATAAATATCAAACAGGTGCATTGGTAAGGATTGGTTTTTGTGGCTTTATTATTTTGATTCTTATTTAAAAAGTTGGGCAGACACCAAAGTAGGAAGCCGCCATTGTGAGCATGGCAACCGATTTGATTTATCGTATTAAGAGCCGACGGGTTGGATGGGGCGTCCGATAATATAATAGGATTGTGGGACAGGGCTCCTCCTAACAGGTATAAATGTGGGAAGGTTTCCTTTAATGGTAATAATAATAAATCTACAGGATGAATTTTTAATAAAGCAGTTATCCGACGAGGACGTGATATGAAAATTGCTCGTCGCCACGTCGGGCCCACGCTCATTTACGATCTGCATGGCAATTGCATCCGCATCGCATGCATTGTCTGCATTAAAATCTTCATATGTAAGAGATTATGTCTTTGTGTTTGTATGTACTTAATCTTTTCATTGAAATATATTTTGATATGAATTGTTGCGAATTTTCAAGATTACGGTGAGCATTAAAATTATTGTAAATATTTTATATAAACGTTTTATTAACATTGAAAACTAAAATGTTGCTCGTAACATTAACCTAATCTTTATTATAACTTCATCTTAATTTACGAAAGTCAGTTTTTAACTAAAGCAGAAAAACATTTCACAATTCAAAAGTAAGTTTTTTTTATATGTTGGTATCAGTAACAACTGTTTCATCTTGCAATTGATGCAAGTGAAGTTGAGGGCCGCAATGATCAGCATCGTATTTCAGTCCATTACGTCTGATTGTGAACGCTGACTGCATTGATTAAGGAAGGTCGTGTACACGGCTCCACTTGGTATGTTTAACCATCGCTCTGGTTCTTGGTTCTCATGAAATTGTAATTTTTAATCGATTACTGTTTATGGCGTGACAAGGAGAAACAAGGAGAAACGAGGACAAAGAGGTGACTTTCAAGACAATTTATGGTTCGGTCCTTTTTAATGTTAAGCAATGTTGAATTAATGTATCTTTTAGAGCCTTGTGTTTATCCAATTTTCTATTGAGTAACAAATCTTGTACCTATAAAAGTAAAATTAATTACGTACCTACTAAATAAACAGAATATGTATTTAGTACTTAGATACAAAAATAGTGCTATTTGTCCTAATACTTATCACATTATCGTGTACCTTCTCTGAGTAATTATCTGACCCTCCTAAGTAGGTACCTAATAATTAAATTTATTCTATATTAAAGTAAGAAAAATAATTCCCTTATACACGTTCAAGTTATTTGATTAAAGTAACAATTTTGTGTAAGACTTTCCGAGTAAATTCATATGAAGAAGTAAAGTAGCAAGATTGAATTTGCTCCGCTTCCGTGACTCCAGATGTTACCTAACTAAATCTAAGTGAAACTAAATTGAAAATTTTATACAATGTAAGCATTTCTGCACCTACGGAGAAGTCCGTATTAAACAATAAAACCCATTTCTTTTGTTTACGAAATATGTGTTAGATACCTATACTTTTTCAACGCCATAGTTTAATATAGGTAGGTACATTATTTGACAAACTAAGAAGGGTAACTAATTTTGACCAATAAATGTAGGTACCTACTCGTACTTGTGAAAATTACAAAACGCGTATTGTTAGTTTTTGCTCGTGATTATGCTTGTATTTCTTATTTTATATGGCGTCATTTTCAGTTTTAATTAAGGAACTATTTAAATAGATACGTTTAAAACTTTACGCTAATTTATGCGATATTCCTGTGTAATTATAGTTAGCGTAGCTAACTCTCTTATGGTTGAGATTTTCCTTAGTTTTTAATAGACAGAAAACTTAAATTAGCAAAAGCAATTTATTTTGATCTTTCATTTGAACGCGCAGGTTGAAACGTATTTCAGTGCAGAGTTAATCCAATGAATATTCATTTGCAAAGTTTGCCAGACGGTCAATCGGAGTCGCATGTACACTACCTATACATAATGTATCTAAACGAATGCAGTTTATCCATCGACGGAAGCTCTCGCCGCTCTACGAGATCCGACTCTCATTGTGATGCAAATGTGTGCGTTGTCTGCCTCCAAATTACCCCTTCGGTCAAGCAGGAACGAGCGATGACCAGCCATTATAACCCTCCCTTTTAAAACCGTATCTAGCGGGGTACTAACGAACACAATGGGAATTTCACCTTTGATGCCACACATTAATAACCACAATCGCTTGCCAAAATAACAGGGTCGGGCTCGGCATATTTCATACAGACATAGTGTTATGAGAGTCGCTAATGTGGTAAAGTACTATGGAGTGTAGGAATGACGCAGCAATTGTGCGGACAATAATTATGGGACATTGCGACGCATTACAGCGGATCATAACCAGACAGGGATAATATCTTGCGATTTTGTTAATGGCTGTTTCGCCCAAGTGTCTTAGTACCCTTGCAAAGCTTAGATACGTATGGCGATAGCGACAAATTTTTACAATACCTTATATTCATAATAATAAGAACTATTATTAGGAGTAAAATAATTTCCCTACAATGTTGAGTATTGAAACCTAGGTGTACGGTATTTTGTTGGTAATATGATATCGTAAAAAGAACCGGTTTGTTTTAATATTTCAACTTTCTTTTGAATACATTTTGCGGACAGTAGAGTTGTTGTTATTTATGAAACTAGTTTTCTTGATCTGGTTTTACAATTGGAAATACACGCTTCATGGTAATTCGTTTCACACCTTTATTTATTTGATGTTGCTTTTATTCGCATAACACATACAAAGTTAAAAGTAATACACGGTACTAAATTTTTTTTGTTTTCAGTCGCAGTTATTAACGCGTTTTATAATAAGAAAAGAGTTTCGAAGAATCTAGAACGTATTACCTAAAGACATAGTTCCCATAAATTTCATACACTATGTTCGGGAAGGTTGAGAGCGAGTTTCCTCACAAGAAATAGTCCTTTTATGACTCCCTAAGTAAATGGTGCATAAACGTTTCTAGATAATGTACACGTATTGCGGGATCTTTTCGTACTAGTATCTATATAACTAAAGATAAAATGGAAGCAAAACGACGTGTTTAACCCAGACATTCTCCCCTGGGCACAGCTTCCTCGCAATTTCACAAAACGCGATATATACCTACGTACCGGCTATTTTCTATATATGCAGCTATGGCCGATTTAAAATGAACCCTCGGCGTCTATATGGCCACATTTTAAAGTACAAGAAGACAAGGCAGTGCTAATCTGGAGAGAGCTCACAAAAGAGTAGTCGAGTTCTAAGAGAGAAATAACTAGACAGTCTAGGAACTAAATTAAAATACTACTTACATCCTATCTAAGGATATGAAGTAGGTACCTATTCTAACGTGTCTAGAATATAAGGTACCTACAGCTAATCTAAGAAAGTTTGAATTCGGTTGTTGTGACAAGTAACTGAGTTACGAGTTTATATTTATAGTTAGGTTACGAGCCTCAACCTCACATTTGGCACGATTCCAATTGGTCATTTATAAAAAGCATTAAACATTTAACTCAGTGGAAAAATAAATCTGAAGCTTTTACATTATCATTATCGCTATGAACCAAAAATAAATATTAGAAGTATAATGCTTCGGAAGTTGAAATAAATTTTATTTTACGTTTACCACTTTAAAAGATATAAGCACCTTGAACTAGCAAATAATATTCACACTAGTATTGAAAGTATTAGATTCTAAAACACACCCAGTATCACCATTGAGATAAAAGAAAACCATTTGAAATGACCTCGTATAGCTCATTTGAATTTATAAGGTAACCAATTGTAATGAACTCCCGCGCCCCCCGCGCTTTGACTACGACCAGTAAACATAAACGCAGATCAATGAAAACACACAGATCAAGAGTAGATGGTTGTAAAGATTCTTTCTACACGAACAAACTGCGGGCGGTATTATTTAAGCGGGCCATATCGATTTACCTATTTCGTCCAAAACTGCCGCAATTATGACATTAATTCAGTTAATATTACCCATAAAATATCCATCTAAGACGTTACAATCGAATAACTTTATTCGTTTCTGTGCCGCGTTAAAAAATACATTGCTATCGGTCGCGTTATTTTTTTTCCTAGACATTGAGAAAACGTATAGGCAAGGTGTGGGAACATCGACTTATACGGTGATCCTATATGGTCGGTCAAACAGAGATAAATTCTTGGGTATACGTTGTGCCCGTGTCTCGTCTCACAGTTTCCAAGCCGGCTTTCCATATTGGTACACAATAGCGTCAACGTAGGAGACTTCAACCACTACCAGTTATGTAGATTACGAAGCAATAAGTTTAGTATTTAAAGTTCCGAGCATTCTATATTGGATGGGTGATTATTTTTGTGGTTTAATTCGCAATCGAGTAGCAGGTTATCGCAGTACTTTTGTTACCATTCACGACGTTTTAGTGAGACATATATTAATAAATTGCAGTATTTAGTGGTAGTTAGAACCACTCAATAATTGTTAATACACAAAATCTAGGCTTTACTACATTAAAGACGAAGTCACGTAATCCTTTCATGGCACTTTTAATACGCGTAGTAGTAACTTTAATAGGCATTATCCATTAGATAATTTCAGCTACTTATTTACTAATCTTTAAGCACTACATAGTACCTGTAGCTAAAGTTATTTAAGTATATTATATTGACCTATTTATAATATTTAAGTATTGTTGGTGATTATTCAGTAACGACTCCTTTTTGTATCTTAGGTACCTACTCGTTTACTTTATTATCAGGTGATTTAATTAAAAATATATGTATGCATGTATCACTGTATAAGGAAAACTATTTAGATTGACAATTTTCGTACAGATAATGAATTAATTAAGTAACATACTTCACATTACTGTGGCCTCATTAAGATACTATTATCAACCCGGGCAATCGGAGTGGGCGGTTCGATTTATGACACTGAATATTGTGTCGTAACATGGGAAGAACATGTTTTGTCTGTATGTCATTAATATTTTAAGAAAGCAGATTAAATTTATCTTATCTCAAAACAGAATAAAATTAAATTTATTTCGACTCTACATTTTTTCCCTTACTCGTAGACACAGCAAGTGCTACCGATTGTTAAAAATTAATTTAGTTATTTAAAATTCTAACTCATAATATATCGCTTCATACCGCTTCCTTACTAGAATAATGCTTACTTAATTTACGCAGTTATGAAGTATATTAAGATAAGTGAAGTCGCGATACAAACCAGTGTCAGTAAGTCAGTACCTACCTACTTAATGTTTTGAAAATCGGCGACCGGTATGAGATAAAGAGACCATTAGCTGAGAAGGCACGAGAAAGGGCTGAATTTGTGGCGGACACCGACTCATTAACTGACAATCTCTTTAAATCACTTGTAGATCCTCCCTGGGGACCTCCCGGCTTAATAAGGAGGGTGCGTCGGAACGCTCCAAGGGTATTAAGAAATTTTAGCTCCTGTATTACGGAGGCCATACCTAACTCACCTTTCTTGTAGCATCATCCACTTGTTATCCTATGTTGATTAGGTATTTTCCTCCATGCCATCAAGTAAGAAAATTATTTTACAGACTACGAGATTTTTTTATGTTACTATGTAGGTACCTATAGTAGGTACCTACACGAGATTTCCTAGGTTAATTAACTTTTTATAGCATTGGGTTGCTATTTTCATAAAGGCGAATTTGATTTCTTTTTCAATACGTTATAACCGTTCGATAGATTGGCTATCGTAAAAGTGCTTAAGGCAAATTTGAATTATCACATCATAGCATAGTTATTATACCTAGATCAAGAGATATTAGGTAGGTAGGTACAAAACTATTTCAGAGCTTCACTCGTATTGCGGGAAAAAAATATTTGTTTAAACGTGATTATATTTTAATAATGACTTACGTATGAAATGTTTTAAATATAAGTTAGATATCTATTCTTTCCTAGCTTCATGCATGGAAGTCTTACGGTAATTTTACTGTTAGATATAAAAGCATAAAAACTAATTTAATTTTATAAAATGCTGTTACCAAACATTTTATGAGTAATTACATAGTCAAAAACATGTTGAAGATAACTCATACATCAGACTTATGATACAAAAAGAAATGAAATAGATAAGATTATATTTGCTTAATTATTAAGTACTTACTTTTATAATGTTATAAAAGGCCAGTCACTAAGGTCACTACATAATTATGTTAGGTATTAGTTCAGTGAGATATACTGTAACATATAGTTATATATCACGTGAACTTGCTTTAACTCCCCCAAAGAAATAAATATTCATCTGCAATATTATTGCCACATAACATAGAGACTTTATATGTATTCATTGGTTTTGTTATACGATAACTTTTCATATTATCTTGGGATAGGGTTAGGCTGGGACGTTTCTTATTCTAGATATAATTCGTATTCAATATTTTTCTGTTTATACTGACGTTTAATTAAGAACTGTGTCTTAACAATTTAAAGATACCTATATCTGTTTTGTCGTATGAAACAAAAGAAAAACTGGCTTTAGAAATAGAGCATTGTTTTTTTTTTATTAGATACACTTGAACTAAATAGAATCGAATTTTCTCCCAAATAGATTGTAGATAATCAGTTTTAAATCAGTAGCTTCAAATAATAAACATTAAAAATAATGAGTGCTATGGTAATTTAGGCGATAAACTCATGTGTATCATATTTTATGGCTGTGAATTTTATCTCAGTTCCCCAGCGCGTACATACGAAGCCTATCTACCGTTGCAACAAGGACAGTTGTGCGATACACAACTTTATGTAGACGGCATAAGCATTGGTTTTAAAAAAACAGTGTAGGTTGACGTTGGTTTGTAGTCGCAAATTGTGAATATTACAGGCAAACATAGGGTAGCACATTGCGCATTGCCGCACAATGTCCTGTAGGTAGGCACCTATGAAGCTTCATTTTATGACGCTGGCAGACGGGTTGTATACAATACATACCTACTACCTAGATACTAGGCTAGTCTAAACATATCTCTGTTTGCAATATAGGTAATAGTAGGTAATTACTGTATATTTGAACTATGTAACTGTAGAATTTATGACTAATTCTATGGCAATATTATCTCTAGCTAAATTAGCTAATAATTTGCGAGTTTTGTAGATGTTCTAGCTTTTAGTTGGTATAAGTATAATTCGTCTTGTATAACGTTTTATGCACAAGATCTTTATAAATTGACAAGACAATCATCAAGGGTAGGTTATAAGGTAAGCAGGTGATATATCGTCACCTACTTAGATGCTATTTGTACTGCAAAGTGAGCTTTAATACTGTTTGGAGTAATTTATTCAACCGAATTTCCATATCAACATTAGATTTTTCTGTATTAATAATTTACTTAAAATCTGATCGTTTCTGTAAACATTTTTGCAGAGTAATCTCCGTCATGCGATACAAAAGTTATTATTCAGCGGCCATTACACTTGATCCGCCCAACTCTGCATATTCTGCTCTTCCGACATGCGTGAATACTAACTGCCTGATTTAGATTTTTCAACAAAGCCAACGATATCCGAGTTCCGCTGATCGATCCGGCATTCCCGGCCCCTCAGTTCCGGTCGCTGTTCGGACCCGTTTTTAAAATCCCTTACTTAAAACTGTCCAATGTAAATGTACACCTATTTTCCTCAGAACGGGTAAAGAAATCGCACGGTTGCAGGTCTTGTTAGTCTGGTTGTGTTATCTCCAGCAGGTAAGAGAAGGCTAATTGTGTATTCTTTCCTCGCTTCCAGCATCCTTAATCCGCCCTCTCACTCCACCCTCCACCCCCCTAGACATCCCAACTAGGCGGAAAGTTTTAAATGCAAATTTATCCAATAGAATTCTACGACACAGATTATAAGTATTAATGGCGTGTCACGTAATCAAAGGTTATGTTTATTTATTGCTATTTCAAGGGTGTTTGCGTTTATGCAGCTAATTATTTACTATAACACGTACCTAGATATCTGCGTACTAAGTTAATTAAAGTAATTTTTCTATTATTATTAAAGGATATTTTCTCTTAAATTAGTCCAAGCCTGTTAAAAGGGATAAAAATTAATAGAATGCTTGTTAAAATTGTATCAACCCTCTTTAGTACACAAATGTTATCAAGTTTGCATATCATACGAGCGAAGACAACAAAGGCTAATTCGATGTAAACAAAATTGGCAAGCAAATTACATTCGCTTCCTCGGGTGTATGGAAATCCGTAAAATCTAATCCCATACAGCTATGTATAAAAAGTTATAACGAAGCAAACCCGAACGTAATGCAGTGGCTTTGGACTCAATAAGGAGGCCACAGTGAGAAGAAAATTGCTAGAGAAAAATTTGCATTTTTATTGAAATTTCCACTCTTGGTCACGGATAAAACTATGTCTCTAAATACGTACCTTAAGCTTTGTATAAGCGTATTTGCGGTGTGTGTGTTGGTCTGGCGGCAACGTGTGTTTGCGAGGGAGTGTGCGGGTGGCAACACGTAGTGATGGAAGAATGTAAGCTTTTGCGTCATCGACTTTTAATGATTATTAGTAATCCTGCTTGGGAATGTTGGTGTTCAGGGTTCCGGAGGTAACTAGTCGTCATATCTTTCTATCTACTAACATTTACTTCAGCTAAGAAACATGAAAAAGTTGTAACTTTCTTTTACATATTACATTGAAAATAGCCTTTAATGCTTTGAGAAAAGAATGGGACAGACGCATGATTAAATTAATCGCGTTGACAAAGTGGTAAAAAAATTCTACATATAAATGGAAAATAAATCTTTCATCTGTTTCTCATAGTGTGAGATAAGGTTTATGTTATTTAAGAAAATTCTTCTTTACTTATTCTTTTGGTAATAAAATGTAAAGGTGGAAACTTTTCGTACAGTCGAAGAAATCTTATAAACATTAGAGTATCACAAGTTCTTCTATCTAACTACTAATAATTATGTAGTTAAAACTATCAAAACCCGTTAAATTTTTCATATAAATTTTAATATTTTTATCGACAAATCCATTCCCTTCCCTATCTCACTAACACGCGTTGGCAGACGATCGCTATACAAATGTGAACCTATACAGTAGTTGACTTTAGGGAAGGGATCATAATAGGAAATTTTCTCCGGCGAATATGCGCGCAGTATCCGATACCCTTTTCACTTGTATTGTTTTTATTTTCGAAACTTAATGAAAGAACTTGTCTCGCCTCCTACACAGTTTTGATGTTTTGTTTTAGCTACAAACAACTTGATTAATTTACGAGTGAACCAAGATGTTATATAAGTTATATCACTTAGAACACTGGTTCCTAACCTATTCAATATCGTTACTCTTGTAACCTATGAGGAGAACTGATATTACCTCGTCTTTAAAATGTTATCAAAATGAACATTACCTACTAATAACTTTTTTCTGTATTTTTTACTTAACAAGCCTAATAATTAGGTCCTTTGTTACCCCCCTAAAATACCTGATTTACCCCTGCGGAGGTAATTACCCCCAGTTTAGGAACCCAGGACTTTGTAGGTAGATATATGTACTACATAGTTGGTATCAAACACTCCATAATTCTAATGTATCAATATTATTACTCCATCAAATATTAATTCGGACTAAAAATATATCAGTTTCTACTGCCTTTAGATAATATGCGTCTCTTTAGAAATGCTATATGGAAGTATAACAGATACCTACGTAATTTTAATAAAATGACATCATCATAATTCTAAGTAAATAGATAATATCATGTAGTTGGTAGGTAGGTAAAGATAAAAACAAAAAAATGCGTTATATTTTCACTAGTTGATTTCTAGAAGCTCGATAATATTTTCAGAAGAATTCTATCCCCTAACTTAGTTCGGTAATGTCCAATGGTTGTATTAGTTTCCTATCAATTTATTACAAAAGTTATGATCGTGTTTTTCTTTCTTCCTGCAGTTGTTTTTCACTGTTATTTCCAAACTACCCTTGAAGCAATTCAAAAGGTACTTAAGAATTGACAAATGTTTTTGCGGCGATTTTATTAATGTGGTTGGAAGATTCTTTTTATTTATGCATATTTTAACGTTATGCATAATTTACAGATAATAAAAAAATATTTATCGTCCTACTCGTAGTTATGAAGCTTAGGTATCTAATAATAATTAATATCTATCTGTTTATTTTTAATAACATAACAAGAAAAGATCACCCTATCAGCTCATATTAGATACTTAACTGAGGTCCCTACCCAGTTAAATTAAGTTATTATTATAAATGCTAGACTTAACTACATACAGATCAACCCTATAATACAATTTTTTTTTCTGTGAATTCGCGAAATTCAAGCTATCGCATGAGAAAACAAAAGCACCGTAACTGACATTTCCATCAGGCCCTATTTAATGTTTAAGAAACTAGGACACGGAAAACCGAATTTTTTGTTCATCAGCTGTAAATGTCTCCGCGAAGTGACCATAAATTTCTGCTCTATTAAAATTTATTGTCCCCGAAAACGTTTATTGTTACATTACGTAACTTGGTAACCCTTCCACAGTCGTAAAACAGTGCAGTCACCACGGAACATGCAAAAAAATGTTTGTAGTGTTATAAAACTCGGCTTTTAGGGCCATATTTACATGGCAGGATCGAAAAGATTTTATGTCATAAGGGGCAGTATTTCATGATCTGTTATCCAATGAAAAATATTGCCTGACGTCAACAGAGTTGTAATTTTTTTACAAACCGGTATGACATGATCTACAATCTGATGGCATGTTAATTGATGTAGATATTAATTTTTACTCGTCTTAAATTAAATTGGTGTTGTTTTTAAGTTTTACTTAAATTATGTTAAATAAAAGTGTCTATTACTTCACACAAAGCTATTAATAATTACAGATTGTATTTTATGCCAAATGTTGTACAATTTAACCTTTAATATCTACATTACCCTAGCAAAGTAAAGTCATTAAATCGTTGGACATTTGGCACATACCTACCTTTCTTTTTATTCATGATAAAGCAAACACCGCTTTGAGAAGATAAAGAGGAGAAATCAACCACAAGTATATAAAGGTTTACAGCGATAAAAATACCATGTTTATTTGCACGTCCTACATCAGAAAATGTGCTGTGGAAAACAGTCTTAAAGCTCAATCGCCTGAGTGCAAAAACAAATCTGTTGCTAAAATATATACGATTCATATTCGAATACACCGGGTGATTGCTACATGACGTTGTCAATCAAGGAAAAGTTGAACTTACATTCCCTCGTATCAGTAAACTCCGATCCCTACACGAGCAATTTTTACCCTAAAAATAAGATTTAATAAAATTGCTGGAGAAGCAGGTGTGAGCGTTATGGATAGTGAATGCATAAATTAATTTTTCATTTAGATATTTAATAAAAGTAACTTCAGATATGTCATCCACATCTTTTCTTAACTTTACTTAATCCAAATAATGCTTTGATACTCTCTTATATTTCATCAGCACCAAATTGCAAAATTTTCTTAACAAGTAATTTCTAGAAATAAATAAAAGTAGCATGGATATCGCATTATCCTTAAGTTTAATGAAAAGTTTTTTTGTTCAATAACATTCTACATATTTATCGCTTTTAAATACATTCCAGTATTTTTAAGCAATGTGTAGGTACCTATATTAATTATTAGTCTATACACGTATACCTAGGTATCTTTGTATAGGTAAAAATATAAATCGGAAATATATAAGTAGGTACAAAACTAAGCCAACGAACTTCGTAGCTCAAATACTCTATCGTACTACACGAGCCTCCACATATATGTTCCTCTAGATCCATCTCATGAAAAAATCATAACGCTAGGCAAACAAGTGGAATAATAGTGTAAATTCTGGCACTGAAGCTCTCTGCTGTCTGAACTAAATAATCTTACCTCAATCCTTTTCAGTACCTACGCTAGATTTCATTAAGCTTGAGTAAATTTTTTGACGTTTTCAGGCTATAAAGAAGACTTTAAATATAATAATGTACGCAATAAACATTGTGTGACTGATTGAAATTGAAATAGCAACTAACATTAACCAAATTTTTGGTCAATGATTAACAAAATAAAAGTCTGATTGTATTCATCTTTGAACGTAACTACCTTAAGTTTATTTATAGGCACTTAAAACAATATATCCCTGACATCCTGTGTTTGTGTTTAATAAGTCCCCTCTCTTATTTATGTAGCCTTTTTTCTTCCATGTTTATGTTAACGAAAGTGGTTTTTAAAGCTTTGGTCTATAAACAATCGAATGCTTGAAGCATTTTGAACACAGAATGTGTATTGATTCTTTGATTTTTCGTCGCGTTACATAAAAATGTTTAAACTAACTATAACTTTGTCTAATTTTGCTATTTGATAGCGTTTGGATGTTAGACAAATTTATTGGTACCTACATTACGACGTAATTTCCTATTAGCGAAACAAATCACATGAGATATAAAAATGAGAGTCACATTTTTATGAGAACTCATGAGAGTTACCTATTAGCTACGCGTAAAACATTGTATTAAAATTAAATGTAGAGTTTCTCTCTATACGCCTTCACATAGCTTATATACCAAGCTATACAATTTTTTATTAAAGTTATTATTTAAAATATGGCAGACTTCACAACTAAAAAAGAAGGTATGTATGTAGGTATGTGCTTAATACATACAAACGATTATGTACCTATCGATTTACTTATAAATTGTGACATTATTTTCGAAATAGGTGGGTAATATCCGCTCCTTTATTTTCATCGTTCGAATAAAAGCAATCCAAAGTCCCATGAAGGATCATTGAGTTTGATGCGAAATGTATGCTAATGCTCCATATAATTGGCGGAACTTCCTCTTACAGAAATATTGGATCATATAGAACTATCATTAGGCGTTGTTATCTGCGAGCTTATAAGAAATTCTGATAAAGGTCGTCATGAAAAATTCAATAGATGACCAGAAACTCGCGGCACCGAAAGTGAAAAAAACGAAAACAATAACTGACTTAATTCAAAATCTGTATTCAGAGTGCGATGTGCCTGTCCACAGATGGGACATTTGGCAAGCGACGGTCACTACCTCCACGGTCAGACTTTGAATACCGCTTCATACGACAATTTACTCCAATTGTGACGGATCAAGATATTTACGGTCTCTTAATTAAACATTACGCAAGCAATCGCTCGTCAGACGGATATAATTATGCGGTCAAGTTATTTCTGTACCGAGCCAATTTACAGCATTCCACTTATGAGTATTCGAATCTCCAGTAAATTAATTTCAACTTGCATCTCACTTTGATGCTATATCTTGCGACGATACAGTGCCATTTAAATGAAAACCTGCCAGTAATCCTGGCATCTACACTTTATAAAATTAAATTTTAGTCGATGTGTGATTGTATTAAAATTTTGCGGCTACGGATGAGAGGTTTAAGCAATCCTGCCAATAAAAGATCTCATCTGTCAAGTCTATTGGCACGATAAATACTCTTCGTATGCAAAACAAGTAGCAAGTTGGCAAATATCTCTGTTTTTAATTGGGCGACTGCTTTTGAATCTCTCTGTGGATGGGTCGTCGAATCGATTGAAGCCAATTTAAAAGTTTAGTTATAGTTATGGACTCTAAAATTTTTGGCAAAAACTGAAGAACAAATTTTATAGGTAAAGAAACATAATACTTATATTAATAGTTTTGTTGACAGCACTTGTTATAAAAACGTACTTTAGATATACCTACGCAAATAATTTCATATCTACCTCTATTAATAAATTATATCTAGAAATAATTAGCATGAAGCTGCAAGAATTTAATAAATAATAGCAAAGCTTTTAGTAAATTAATATCAAACTTAGCTTTCTGTTTTAATAATGGTTTGGATACTTTAATTTTATTCTGTTGGATACTTATATTTAAGTTGGTAATTTAATTATTACTGCTTATAATAAACCACTTTACGTTCCAAGTATTTCATGTAAACATGTTGTCTTAATCCCCCTTAACACACTAGACAAAAATGTTACACACAAAACTTACACTTGTAAACATTAATGTAAATTACAATAGGTACATTTTGTAAAAACAATCCCGTAAATGGAAAATTCTAAATGAAATGTACCTACCTACATAACAAGATTCCCACGAATAATTCATTCTGAACACACTAGCGTTAAGTTTTCCCAAAGCGTGCACATGTATATTACATTTAAAAGTCAATGTAAATGACAATGAATTAGGATTAAAGTATTCTTCACCATAATCTTTCTTAACCTGTGACTGTTGTGTTGTCGGTGTTAGATTTTGTGCAAATATTTTATACCTACTCAAAGCGTTCCCTATAAATTAATTAATCTTCATTATATAAATATTAAATAAAAAAAATAAAAAATTATTATAAGTTTTGTAATTTAAGATGTATAAGGGGGGGTTTCATAAAGAAATACGTGTAGCCTATAGATGTCCCTGATTCAAAAGAGACGAATTTATTGACACCTCATAGTGGTGAAATCCATCAAGTCAATTGCAGTAGAAGGTAGTAAAAAAAGAAGGTACCAAAATACCAAGTAGGAGGTACTAGTAAAGTAGAAGGTAGGTACCTAAGAAATAGATACAAACAAACGTACACACATGCGCTCGAAAAACATTATTCTAATTCTAACATAGTCGGGTAAAGCTTATTGCTACTACATAGAAAGATCATATAGGTATAAATTGCTTCAATATACATTTTCGCAAAGTCAAATTCTACCATCAACCTCTCGAGAATTTCAATTCGCAGCGATACAATGTTGCTAAATTAGTTTTAGTTGCACATTTAGACGATAACTTTAAATGATAATTGCTAGATAACATCTCTAATCTAGCTAATCGAGAGTAAGCAGTTCTGCAGATACTTGGGATTACTGACTTTGCAATCCAAATTATTTAGGTGCTTGTTCAAATTAGTCTGCTTATAAGTGAGCTTAAACGACGTAAATAACTGTTGTTTTCAATTTGGCTTTAAACAAGACAATAAATTCAAAATGTTGCCCATAAAGTGGATTAATGTAAAATTAATAGAATTGGCTGAAATTAAAGTAATAAATGCAGCCATTATGTACCTACTTTGAGATTTGTTTCAAGTGACGACGTTAGGAATATCAGCTAAATGTTCATCTTGTAGTTCTGATGGTTTGCCACGCAGTAATTGTTATAAGGATTTTAAATAGACAAAGTACAAAAATAAATCGAAAGTCCAATAAATATAACGTTAAAAAAACTATAATTTTCAATTAAATTCCAACGATAACGTAATCGAATCAAGGTTTGTTTTTGTTTATTTAAACATGGGTGAATAGAGCTAGTTGACATTGTACTTGGAACAGAACAAAGATAAGCGCGAAGGCTGGATGCAAAACAAGCAACCTACATACCTATCTAGAGTCGTCGACCTCGCAAGGACGGAATCCGTCATCCGTGAGGTCAAGGTCACGACTCATGTCACGTCACAACCGTCACACAGATATATGCATCTGTGATCGTCTACTTTGATATCGCAGCTACTGCACTACCATACAAATTTCAACACTGTCCCCTCGAAATAAGAGCTCTAAGCTCTGTAGTATAAAAATAGTCGGTGCAATGACCCCGATCCACTGGAATACTGTTCGTTTCAACGTTTCAAGATGTTACTTTCGTTGTATACCTATTTTAAATGTTAATAAATTATTGGGGAGTCATGTTATTTCGTGTCAGTTTCCTTATTGATATGAAAGGGCATTCGAAGTTAAGGACTCGTATGCCTACAATATAAGTACTTAAGGTTACAAATAACACGACTTTTTTGTTTTATGTTAAATCAATATTAATTAAATTATCAGCCGAGTGAATAATCTACTTGGAATTTACGATTCATGTTATGGACGTCACTTAAAATATGAAAATAAGTATTAACAATGCAATATATAAAAAACAATGTTTACTTTTAAATAACGTGTATAGACTATAGACACACTAAGGAGTAGGTAATATTAGTAAGTTATTATTGCTTATTGATATTATAATTGCCTATAGTCATTTACTCTATTCGACTCTACATCACTATTTCGTAAGTGATGTAAATATAGGTATTTAAATTTGTTAATTCCTCATTTAAAAGTAACATACCTACTCGTATTTTGCTATTATAGGTACCTATAGTCCATATCAATGCAACTTTAATTTAATTAAAATTACCTAATAAACAACTAATTGAGAGACATTAAAAAAAAACAAAGATTGTTAATAACAGACCCGAGATCGGAAATCAATAACAATAACCATAAATTGGCGATTTTAAATAAAAATTACAAATATATGGGTCTAATCTGTGAA